>JARHVA010002639.1:402500-552500 GCA_037957365.1 Torreya grandis | reverse complement strand
ATCAATAATATTTTTAAATACACAGTCTCTGACAACGTAAACTATTTGATCATATTTTTGAAAAAGAACCTTGATGTTAATATTTCAAGATCATATAATGTTATTTGGAATAATCGACATTTTCTTCATTCTTAAGATCAAATGAAAGAATTATATATATATATATATATATATATATATATATATATATAACATCTACGCTATTATATATATATATATATATATATATATATATATAATAGCGTAGATGTTTCAAATGATTGCCAAACTCATCATTATTTTCACACTCAGACTATGAAAAAGTCCATGTGTATGCCAAAATAGAAGTTTTAATAACCATTTATTCAAACTAAAATGCTTAAAAGTCCAACATAAAAATAAACTAATCATAAATCCCTTTCAAATACACACTCAAATCCAATGATTTTAAAAAATCCACCAATGTTTTGGTTAATAAATAAATCATATTTATTAACCAAAAATAATGAATGTATGCATGATAAAACCCAATGATTTTTGAAAATACCACTAAATAATTTAAGTTTTTTTCAAAATCAAAATACTAAGAATAAATAATATTTTCTCAAAAAAAATTTAAACCTCTAAATGAAATAAAACTATTTCCATAATTACAAACAAATAAATCTATCTATAACATGTCTATTTTTAAATCAATAATAATAAAATCCATTTATGTATCTATCAAAATAAATACCAAATTGCATGGATTATTTTTTGACATTGAAATAAATGCATGAAATAAAAATATTCAAAAAACTATCTTATGAAAAATATGCATGAAATAAATACCAAAAAAATTACCACTTTATATTATCATAACTACTATTTTCTACATGAAATGACATGGAATATTTTTATTGGATTTAAACAATATACCAACCTCTTATCTCATCACACAAAAATTATGAGCCCACTGACTAATTGAGCATTATATTTACATGCCTACCAAATGAACCACCAAATCCACATATCAAGGCAAACATTTAAAATTAATACATATAATCCTATCAAATATGCCAACTCAAGTTTTAAAACTACAAATAATTAATATCATTTGTCATGAAATCTATGGTGAATCAACACTAACATCTTAAACTCTACATCGAACCAAGACTTGACCATTATTGGCATTTGACTTAAACATTGAAAAACATGACTATAAATCATATATTATAGGTAAAATCAATGAGAGTGGGGTGAATTAATGATGCTAGATAATCCAAAAATTCAATTATAATTCTTTCAAACCTTTAACCAAATATCATTATCATTCATGAAGCATACACATCATTTATATCAATGAACAAGAAAGATAAGAAAGATCACACACATAACATAAGATCTATGTGGGAAACCCTCTTGGGGAATAAAACCTACTGGAACCTACAAAATGGAATAGATTCCTATAATAACAAGATCCAAATTTAGACTAGCATGAATTGATCAATGAACACCCATCCCTTAATTTAGTGAGATACCCATCCCACAAGGAGGAATAAAAACCCACTCAGCTACCTTGATCTAATCTCCACCTCTAATCTAATGTTTTTTACACTTGATGATTTAATTATCTTACTTTCTCTATTTCCCCTTCACACTCTTACAAACTTGCACACATAAGCAATGCATCCAAAACACCCTTTTGGATCACTCTTCACTTCTTATAACTTTCACAATCATAAAAATTTGAAACAACTATATCACAAAATTAACAACATGACATGTAGGTCATGTACATGATCCTAAACCTACTCAACACTTCAATCTATCCACTATGCACATGCACTCAATAAGCCATCTAGGGCTTACTCGCTCAATCTACCTATTCTAGGATTATTAGGTCCAATGACCTATGTGTTCACCTTAACAAAACCTTAATCATATAAATATGGTTGATCCTTTTATATATCTAATAGTCCTCACTAACCTATACCTTCTATTTCAAATATTATCTCCTTTTCTCAATATCACAACTTCTTTACTCCACACACTCAAGTCTAGAAATGATCACTTTTGCTTTCAATCTTTATAGAGTCTTCATGAATATTATCTTCTTCATCAGCCATAAGACTTACCTTAACCCTTAATACTTCTATCATGTTATTATAGAGGTCATCCATAGCATCCATGGGTCATACTTAAGCAGTTATGCCTTTCAATTAGGCCTTAGCATCCCTTATAGGTCTCATAGAGACCTATTCACCCATTTAGAACTTCATGGAGCAAATTAAGAACATAGGGTCACTTTTAAATACATGGGTCTAATCCATATGACCCTTATGACATCTTCATGTGAATTTATTCACCAAAACACTCTTTTACTAAAGCATAATTTGCTCAAATAGAATTTTGTACATAGTAACACCTTAAATGAACAAATAGTCAACTATGAAGCTCCATAACTTTGACTATACAAACTTTCAAACCTTTTAACTAGATTATCTAGATGTGCCTTGAAGTCCTCTACAACTTTGATTTTTACTGCATTAAAAATTTCATCATGTATCAAAATATGTAACTAAAAAATGAGAGTGGTTTGCCCTCATTAATTTGAATATTTTAATTCTAATGGTCACTATTCAGACTCTAAACATTGATAACTTTGTCTACGTCTAGTTTCTCCTGGAAGCTAGATAAAATACACACCATTGATCTCCTTGAATTAACCTAGACATTATCTTGAAATGTTCATCATTGATCTTATATTATATCTCCCATGATTGTGAAACTTGGCACCTTTGCGTGCCTTCTACACATTTGACTCTTTGACTCAACCCGCACCATCAATATTTATCTTTACGAACACCCATGAACCATTGAT
This sequence comes from Torreya grandis, assembly GCA_037957365.1. Classification (NCBI taxonomy): domain Eukaryota; kingdom Viridiplantae; phylum Streptophyta; class Pinopsida; order Cupressales; family Taxaceae; genus Torreya; species Torreya grandis. Next base: position 549,658 of record JARHVA010002639.1, on the reverse strand, counting down.
CTTATATTATATTAATTAGATAGAGACACTTATCACAAGCATGTTTAATCTCAAGAACCTTTGACAATTTTACTTCATGCATACCATTGAATCGAAATCTGGATGATGAATGTTCAGTATTAGATCTATTAACTACTAACCCCAGACATCAACATAGTTAAACTTGATATTCTCTGTCCCAACATAGCTCGTAAGATAAATTTTGAAGGTTTATAACTTGAGTTAGAAAAAATTTCAAGAGACCAAAATTTTAGGGTACCTTCTTGGCACTATAGATACCATTTCCATGAAAACCTTTGACCTTAGTTGACTTTTTGAGTACCAAAAATAAATGCACAAACTTGTTGGTTCATTTATATTTGCATGATGTTTAGTGAATGTCTAGCTTCTCTTAAGCTATAAAATGCATGTTTCTCATTTCATATGACCAAGTGACATACCAAAACTTCACCAAGACATCTATGGATGACTAAAAATTTCTTCTACCTTTGCAAACCTAGAAATGTGCCATATCTCTCAAACCATCAATCTGATCACTTTGTCATTAATGCATTAGTATCTCATGCTCTTTTTGACATCAATGACAACATAAATCAATGACCATGATAAACAATCTCCCCCTTTATCATTGATGGTGAAACACACTTAGAATGATTTCATACTCATTTGAACTTTTTTATTCTGATCCTTCTCCCCCTTTGACATTATGACAAAGGGGATCTTCTTCAACATGCCAATAATCATTACTTAACCATTCAAATACTACTAATATTCTCAATATACTTACATACTTTTAATAATATGAATCAATTACTCCCCCTTTGACATACCAGTCTGAACATAGACTTCTCTAATCCTTAGACCTAATAAACTACTCACAAGCTTTCTTTGTTCATGCATGAAGATTCAATTCCTTATCAAAACACATGACATGGTTTGATCAAGTCATCATATTAATCTTATTGAATTCATAATTTTATTAGACATCTTCATACTTCTATCATGATTGAAGCATCTTCACATATGTTCCTCCTCACATCATGCACATCTTATTCAATCTATGCAAGCTAACTGTGTTAGCTCCCCCTTATCCAAACATATCTTCAAATTATATTATTTTCCTAAAATTAATTATCCTTGTCTTGACTGATAAACCTCTTGAATGAGCATCCAAACTAAAAATACTTTCATCTACAAGCTTATCTTTCATAATCTCTTTCTTACCCTTTTCCTTCAAGCTCTATACTGATTAGCACTTTGAACATTATCTAGAGCACATAGACTTGCTTCTTCATAAGAAATATGTCTCCTAATAAGAATAGGTAGAGACACCCTAACCCAAAATATCCTTGAATAATGTGAAACCAAGAGTTTCCAATAACTCCTCAGATTCCTTCTCTTTCTTGGACATCTTGTATCTATAGAACTTATTATCCTTTTTCTTCTTAGGTTTAAGAGAAACAATGTGTTTATCTACTACAACATTCTCCTTTTATTCTAAGATTGAATTGATAATACATGGAGACAATAAATATTCATGACATACCATATCACTATATATTGAGAACTAATGCTCTTCACATGAGACTTATTCAACAATAGCAGGATGTTCACTTAGATGTATACACACCTCATGACTAGCCTTAATTAACATCTTGGTCTTCTCCTTAAGCTTGTTCTCTTCATTAACAATATGAGTATACAATGAGATATATTTGAATTATTCAACCTTTGTAGTATTATCCACCATAAAAAATAGACCACTTAGACCTATAGACTCATCATGACTCAAACTTTCCATTTTTGGTTTCCATGAGTTAACTAGCCTTCTTCCTTACACTTTAGGAATCTGATTAAACTTGTTTTGATGTGATAAATTTTGATTTCATAACCTAACATGTCTAATATTCTCATAGTTGTAGCAAACTACTCTTTTTAAAGGAAACTAAACTTGCCTTACTTTATTTGGACAAATTTTTTCAGAGAGTCCCACAAACATGATAGTTGAGTCATTAAACATTGATTACACCACTTGATTGATAATTCCACTCATTCATATCAAGTATTCTACACTCTCTAGCACTATGAAAAAATTGATTACAAGTGTAATAATAACCATTGAATTTTTCATACCTCATGGAATTTGGTTGTTTGATCTGATTTGTCTTTATTTTGCCAGCATCTTCATTCCATGACTGATTGTTTACCTTCAAGGTCAGATTGTCTTGGTTCACATTAGTGTTCATCTTGTATTGAGGTGCCATATTTTATACTTCTTTGTAACCAAGTCTAGTTTCATCACTAGCATGCTTTTGAATATTAATAATTTTGTGTAGATCACTTGAAATATTTTCAAACATCACAAATGAATTCATCTTACTAGATGTCTTTTTTAACTCAGATTTCAATGACTCATTTTCAATCACATACCTTAAACACTCATCTTCTTTAGCTTTCAAACTTCTAGGCAAGATTTCTAATTGACAATTGAGATGCTTTACTATGTCTTCATGCTCCTTTGTGTCTTCATTCATTCTTACCTCAGACACTAAAATGTTCTTCATAGTCCTTAATTTTAGACTTCATCTTCTTGTTAATGTTTTTCTCAATCTTTAGTTCTTCATGAGCATTCCTTAATTTAGTCTCACAATCCTCCTTATCTTCTTCATTATCTATATCACTCTAATTAGACTCCTTTTTATATGATAAAATTCCTTCCTCAACCATGTATAGGACTTCATCTTTACTATTAAATTCAAAATCACTATCTTCACTCTCATTTATTGAGGTGTAATATTTATTGTTGTAGAGACTCTTTTTGTTGTTAAACTTTTTGAATCTTTTCTTCCTCTTATCAAACTTGAATGTCTTCTTGCCTTCATCATCATTATTATTATTATTCTTATGAGGACATTTATTAGCAAATAATCCTACTTCTCCATAAATGAAATATTTGAAGGGTGTCTTACCCTTATAATTCCCTGAGCTTATTTTTTATTTACTTGTAAACAAAGTTATTAGATCATCATTAGATAACTTATCAAACTTATGTTCCTTACCTTGAATTATTTTCTTATTTAAATTCATTTCTATCCTGAATTCTACTTCTTCCTTTGGTTATTTTTTCATCGTTGACTCTCATCTCATAGGCAATAAGGATGCCATGCAATTCATCCATCTTCACCTAAGTAAGATCATAACTTTCTTCTATAGCAAACACTTTAGAATCAAATTTGAGAGAGAGATACCTTAATACCTTTTATAATATAGTATATTTTTCAAGCTTCTATCTAAGACCTCTTATAATGTTCACAATCTCATCAACTCTCTGCAAAAAGGATGCAACAAAATATTCTTCCCTCATCTTGAGAATCTCATATCATCTACAGTGATTTTAAAACTTATCAAAATTAACATTTGAGTACCCTTCATAAATTATATATAATTTGTCTCATATCTCATTGGAAAATTTACAATGAATCACATTAGTGTGCTTAATCTCTAAAAGACCACATGTGATCGCATTCACTAGCTTATAATTGCTTTCACATAGCTTCTTATCATCTACACTATTTGGATGGGTTGGGGGGCTGAATATCCATCCATAGTAGATTTCCAAATGTCAAACCCTATTGACATAATGTAGGTCTTCATCCTTGCACTATAAAAAACATAAACAAACCCAATAAACATCAATTATTTCTTTGTAGAGAAACCATGCATCTATTGGCTTTCCATATTGTACCTTGAATGACCTTCAAGTGGTTAAACTTACAACAAAGGTCTTGATTTGATACCAATTATTAGAGGTACAATCACTAAGATGGGGGATGAATCAATGATGATAGATAATCCAAAACTTCAATTCTAATCCTTTCAAACCCTTAACCAAATATCATTATCATTCATGAATTATACACATCATTTATATCAATGAATAAGAAAGATAAGCAAGATCACACACATAACATAAGATCTATGTGTGAAACCTTATTAGGGATTAGAACCCATTATAACCTAAAAAATGGACTACAATACTATAATAATAATATCCAAATTTAGACCATCACTAACTGATCAAGGAACACCCATCCCTTAGTTTGGTGAGACACCCATCCCACAAGGAGAAACCAACCCCCCAGGCAACCAAGCACACACTCAACTATGTTGATATATTATCCACCTTTGATCTGATGTCTTCTACACTTGATTATGGACTTCTCTTGCTTTCTCTCTTTCCCCTTTACACTCTTACAAACTTCCACACATAAGAAATGCATCCAAAACACCCTTTTGGATCACTCTTCACTTTTGATCACTTTCACAATTAAAAAACCTAAAAAAATTATATCATAACATTAAAAAAATGACATGTAGGTCATACGCATAATCCTCAACCTACTATACTATTCAAACCATCCACTAATAACACTCACTCAATTAGCCCTCTAGGGCTTACTAGCTCAATCTACCTCTTCTAGGCATATTAGGTATAATGACCTATGTGTTTACCTTCAACACCTTGATTAGATAAACATGATTTATATTTTTTGTTCTATAATAGTCCTCACTAACCTATACCTTCTATTTTAAAGGTTCTCTCCTTTTGTCAATATCACAACTGCTCCACTCTACATACTCAAGTCTAGAAACCATCATCTTTTCTTTCACTCTTTATATAGTCTTCATGAATATTATATTCTTGGTCTAACATAAGACTTTTCTTAACCCTTAAGACTTATATCATGCTAACACATAGCACAATACCTTCCTTACATGTTAGCCATAGAATCCATGGGTAACACTTAAATAGATACACCTTTTAATTAGGCCTTAGTAGCTCTTATAGGTCTCATAGAGACCTATTCACTCATTTAGCACTTCATTAAGTAAATTAATAAAATAGGGTCACTTTTAAATACATGAGTCCAATCCATAAGACCATTATAACATCTTCATGTTAATTAATCTACTAAAACACTCATTTTCTAAATCAAAATTTGCTGAGATATAATTTTATACACAATAACATTGTGAACAAATATATAGTCAACTTTGAAGCTCCATAAATTTGACTATATAAACATTTAGACCTTTGAACCAAATTCTATGAATGCACCTTGAATTCCTCTACAACTTTGATTTTTAATACATTAATAAATTTATCTTGGATCATAGTATATATATCAAAAATAATAGACTAGTTTTTTAATCTATAATTTGAATATTTTAAATCCAACAATCAATATCTAGATACTAAACATTGAACACTTTATCTAAATCTCATTTCTCTTGGTAGCTAGATTAAAAATGCACCATCAATCTCCTTGAAAGCCTAGAATATATCTTAAAATGATCACCATTGATCTTAGACTATATCTCCCATGATTGTGCCACTTGGAAACTCTATGTGCCTTCTACACATTTGACTTTTTGTCTCAACCCATATCCTCAATCTTTATCTGTATGAACACCCATGAACTATTGATCTTCTATTAGATTAATGAGATAAAGAAATTTGTCACAAGCATGTTTAATCTCAAGAACCTTTGACATTTTGACTTCATGTGCACTTTTGGATCAAGATCTAGATGATGAACACTCACTATTAGATCTACTGATTAGTCACCTTAGATCTCAATGTAGTTAAACTTGACGGTATTTGGCCCATCACAATTTGCAAGAGAATTTGTTAATATTTATAACTTGAACTAGAAAATACTTCAAGAGTCCAAAATTTTATGGTACCTTATTGGCACTATATAAAACATATCCATGAAAACCTTTCACCTTAGTTGACTTTTTGAGTATCAAAAATAAATGTACAAACTTGCTAGTTAATTCATATCTACATGATGTGTAGTGACGGTCTAACCTATCCTAAGCTAGAAGATGCATGCTTATCATTCCAAATGATCAAGTGACATGCCAAAAATTCACCAAGACATATATGGATCACTTAAAATTTATTATTTTTCTTTATATATCTACAAACATACCATATCTCTCAAAACCATCAATCTGATCACCTTTTCATTAATACATTAGCATCTCATTGTATCTTTAGAATCAATGACAACCTAATATCAATGACTATGCTCAAAATCATAATACCATGATTTCAAATATTATATGTGATAATGTTCCCACTTTCTCTTCTCTCTAATTGAATAAATGAGATTATGAAAATTAGATAAACCTCAAGTTCTCTTATAATTATTACCTACAAGGTAACAACATATCTAGATCAATGAATAAGAACTTGTTTGATGTAATTCAGAAAGTATTGGCAAAGAACCCTAGGTATTGGAATAATTTATTGAAATTAACATTGTGGTATGATATGAATATAATTAATTGAGCCCTAGTCACATCATTTTACCATCTTGTTTAGGACAAAACCTAATCTTTTTTGGTGAACTTAAGAATCCCCATGTTGCAGTTCATAAGAGAATACATGGAAACTAATGATAAAATATAAGATCATTTCCTAAATTTGATACAACCATAATAAAAATGTTACTCAATTTTACCACACTTTATCAAACACTAAGGATTCATCAAGTTTTTGATCGACAAGTGAGCTATATTGAAATCATTTTATATCTCTATTTTATTCCTTATCTAAGATAAGGCTCATGAAATAAAAGAAAACATGATAAGTTTAGTGGCTTATGGTTGTGTCCCTAACAAATATATAAAATATTATATTATAATGAATTTAGCATAAGGTATTTAATATATGAGGATGTTTCATTTCCTATCAATAAACAATTCCACAAACATTACTTCTAGGTTTGAATTATCTTGACAAGTCCTGTAAATACTCTCTTTCCCTTTCATGATTTATTTCTTGTTTTATTTCATAATTTGTTAATTATTTTTATTTTCTTATTTTATCCCTTTTCATTATTGGTTTAGCCTCATTATTTGTCTTTTTTTTTGACATATCTATTTTACCCTATAGCATCCCTTGTTGGTCAAATAATGTAAAACAAAATGCTTATAGGTAAGTGAAATGAATGAAATTATAATATATAAGTACTCTAACTAGTTTAAAATATTATATTTCTTTTTTGAATTGGTTTCAAAATCTTAAGATATCATGTGCATTATGATTTTTTTCATGTTAAGTTTAGGTAAATTATTCTATCAATGAAAACATTCTCTCAAAACCAAGCATAAAATCACATCTTAATTATTTTTTGGTTCACTTAGATGAACCTATTGTGGTTAAGAGTTAGGGTGAAAATATATAATTATGAATTTCACTTACCATGGTGGTCCCCAACCAAAAATTGAGATGCTAATAAAAGAAAGATAAAATAGAAAACAAGAAAGAGAAAAATAGAAATCAATTTAAAAAATCTCAATTTATGGTGATTCAAGAAACCTTTATTGAGGCTATGGACACCTAACTAGTAATATATCAAGGCCTTAAGTGGGATCAAATACAACTTTTTAAAGGTTATGGGTGCTTGGATAGATTTGAAGAAATGTCTACGGAAACATTCTCAAGGTAAGATTTAATAAACTAATGATTAGATCCACAGTAACTAGTCTTTACAAGTTTTAAGTAGTGATAAATAGAATCATTTACACACACTGAGTCGATAACAATGTTTGATTTGATTATTTAGCTACTCTTTTCTTATCCTCTTTTAAATCCATTCACATTTTAGATGAGAAAATCATAGTTTATATACATGTTTCTATCATTCCAAAATACTAAAGAATATTTTCCAACAAAGTCACCATTTTTTATTGCTTGCACAACACATCATAATTCTTCATATAATCAAGGAACCTCTATTTAACTTTTGGTCATTCCCACTTATGTTCACAACTCATTGGTCTCAACACTCTCAAGTTTCCTTGATGGTCTATCTTAGTTTGTGTTTGAACTAGGACCCACAACCATCATTATTTGAAATACCATGTTCATACAATAAAAATTCATATATAACATTAAATGTGAAAGTGGAGTATTGACATCCCAATTTACATTTGAATTTTGGCTTGCTTTGTGCACTTAGTCTAATGTAAGAGGTCAAATTAGTATTCATGTCATTTTAGATATTGAAACCTATTTCATTATGATGATCAAGTTTGAGTATTAAACTTTCATATAAAACACTTGGCCCCAAAGTAAAGTCTTATTTCACTTACCCAAATATGGAAATCTTTCTTTCTTACTCTCTCATCTCCCTAAAACTACTTTAGGGGGTCAAATTTATTTATGTTCATGTTTGGACTTTAGGACCTATCCCATCCTATCAACTATACTCATGTAGATAAGTTTCATTTTCAATCTTTGAGTAGAAACAATTTTTGAGACACCTATCCCACTTTTAGGGTCTCTAATATAGGTATTATCTAGCTTACTTAAGTCTCTCAATTTGTTCTAAGGGTCATTTTTATTTTTGTGACATCTCAACCTACATAGCCTACTCCATCTTGTCTACCAAGCTCGTCTGAGCCATTTTCATATTTAGCACTTTATCATTTAACTAATTTTTGACCCTCTTATCCTACTTAAAAAATATTTCCAAATTAGCTCAAAAACATACTAAAATATTTAAACAAGTCTAGCTTTAATGGCTTAATTTTTTGTAAGTCTATAGACCTAATTAGGTTTCTAAGCCCCAATTAGGTATATTGAGTCTAATTACACCAAGTCTAGTTATAATCATGCCATTTTGGGTAAATAGGTCTTGTTTGAAAATCTCTAAGTATCCTAGACCTATGAGTTTCAAAGCCTAGACCTATGGGTTTTAAAGCCTGATTAAGTATAGTGGTATTTATTATGCATTAGTAGTTATAATTAGGAATTTTTCCATGATTAATTCTACATCATTTTTCTTAGGTGAGTATAATTATTTTTTGTGTTTACAACCTTAGTTAGGTTTAGAGTCAAGCAGGGATAATCTTAGTTCTATTTGGAGAAAAACACATGCTTATGTCACTAGAATTTTGTCAATATATCCTATGTAGTTGTAATCGAGGGAAAATACATGATTAGATCATGGGGTGTTAGGGTAAACATGCATAATATTAACCGAGATTAAAATCATGATTATGTGAGGAGAAGGTCTTGGTGTTAGGTTTTAGTGGTAGTTAGGGTTTTTAACCCTTACTATGTCTAGGATAGGTTAGGTCAATAATGTAGTTCTAATCATGGATATTTCTCTAATTAGTTCTAAGGGGTTAGAGTGGGGCTTAAAATAGTGGTATGAGGGGTTTAGAATTTTAACTAGGTTGGGGATGGCTTAGATTATGACCTTTAGTTTTATACAGGCTTAAAAACTTGATTAATGAAGGCAATCTTGAACATAAAAATTAGTTATTATAATTGGGGATCCAAACACTAATTAGGTCTTGGACCCCCTCAAAGTACGGATTTTTACTTTCCCATAAAATATCAATCAATGCTAATAAAAAAGACTTGAATAGGTATTGAATAATCTATAGAGGTGTTCTCAATTATATTCAAGATTTTGAAGCCTAATTAGAAGTGGGATTTTAAACTATCAAAAAGAGCATGTTAATGAAAAATTAAATATTGGGGTCCATTATCCCTCATGAAGTCACTTATGCTACTTGTTCCTCTATGTTATTAATCTTGATCAGAACTAATATTTTATTTTTTTTAGAAAATTAGATGTCAATACAAAATTAAAATCTCAAGGTCCATTTTTATTAGTTAAGTCTCTTAGAATTCTTGTTACTATGGGGGGCATAACTTTATCCCTAGGAGGAGGTTTTAGAAACTAATTAAACTAATAAAAAGCTATTTCCACCATAAAAATTTTGGTATCACCAATTTCACCTAATTTTAATTGAGTCAAAATCTACTCACAACTAAGATTTGTACTTTCATAAACCTGAATAAGTCTACTAAGTTACCTTTTAGACCTATTGGAAGTTTTTTGGTCACAACTTAGTCCCCATAAACCTGCTTATAAACCATCAAAGTTATTATATATATGACTTCAAAACAAATATCTTAGTTCCTCTAGTTTTTCAAAATTCCTCATGTATAATGATATTTTAATGTTTTAAGTTTTTAAGTTACTTGTGGAGCTTTTAATTACAAAAAGTAACTTCTTTTTTTGTCTTTTGTAGGCTAAAATGGAATAGAAAGGCAAAGTGTTCAGATTGGAAAAGTGAAGAATGTATTTTGGTGAGAAATTAAGTGAATAAAAAATTATAAGATATATAAATATGCCAAACCTAGCTATTTTAAGGGTTGGCTTTTTGTTTACCCAAAAAACTTAGATCCAATCCCTTATTTTTTTAAAAAAATTATCCTTATTTTTATAACCCTATTGTTATGACAAAAGATTTTTTTGGATTGATTGTGGTGAGATTTTAATGTGATTATCAACAAGAACATCTTGATTAATATAAGACTTTGGAATTATTATTTTGAATCTATGAATTTAAATGGTGGTTATGGGCTCTTTTTTTTTTATCTATTTTTTTTGGCATATGCATCAGTTTCATTTATGAATGTGCACACATTGTTTAGGAGAGAGACTAATTTATGGGTTTAAATAATCAATAAATATGGATTCATCCTAATTATTGTAAGCTTTTTCTCTTTCCCCCTTTTTCATTTTCCTTTTTATCAAATCTATTAAACTAGGGTTTCATTTGGTACTAATATGTTTATGCATGTTTATCTTGACTGTTTATTCTATTTCATTTCTATATTATTACTACATTATTGAATATATAAATACAAGGGAATGAAAACCTAAAATTATAAATTTTAATAGGTTTTAACTCCAAACCTAATTTCACACATAGGAAAATGTATCACATTCTTCATCATTTTTATTTCCTTATTGAAACCCATTTGAGCTATGCCCAAAGACATATTTACTATTCAATTTATTAAATAATCTAGGATTTCAAAATATTTAACCACCAACAGGCCACTTGATTGGAACCATCACTATACATAATTTATTGAAGATCATTGAATCATGACCTAGTAAATATAGACCTTGGGGAGACCCACATTGCAAGAGTCCTTTTAGGAGAGGTTGGATAGGCTTCATCACCCTGATAGCCTAACATTTGTGAGCTATGTCAAACAACATGTCAATACTTTAACCTAGTAATTTCATTTTTATGCATTACTATATCAAAGGGGTGGGGTGATGTGGATACTAAAACTAAATATTTATATTATAAACATTACATTTTAATCACCTTACATGTCAAAATGGAAAAACATAATGGCTTCCTATAAATTATACATAAACTAGTCTAATATCATTTGTTCATCCCATTTTGCTCTATTCATCTAACATGTGAATTATAATTCACATTAGGATATCTATAATTTTAGTAATTCACTATACTAAATAATTATATTACCACTCTGGTCATATTTCTATTCAACACTTGTTATCTCCCTTTCTTTGACCAATTAATCATTTTCCCTTGAATCAATCAAATTAACCAAGTACATGATTCATATCATTTTAATCAAATTAATACTTTTTATGAATTTAATTAATACTTCCTCTAATTATAAATTTCATAGAATTAGAATTTTTAATTCCATTTAATTTAATTTTTTCCTTTACCGCCTCATGTGGGGCACTCTCCACTCTCCATCTTATAGATAAAATGAAGGGACATCATTCCACAAATTAAGATACTTATGAGAGGGATTATCCACCCTCCATCTTGAAAATAAATTGAGCGCTATAATTTCATCCCTTAAGATATTTTATAGGGGTATTATCCACCCTCCATATTGCATGCAAGATGGAGGTCTCATATTAATCCCTCATTGGGGTATTTTGAGAAGGATCATCCACCCTTCATCTTATACAAGACTAAAGGACCATATTGGTGATCCATATCATGATTCATGTGATGACTTGGGGTGAACATACCACCCTTAATTTGAGATCCAAGATGAAGGGTTCACATCTAGTCACTCTTCCTATAGATAAAGGGGTAACACCCTTCATATTCCATGCTTAGGTTTAATAGAGAAGCTCTATCATTTTATCAAGCTAGATTGTACATCAAATTTCATTGTTATCATTTAATTACTCAAGGTTTTCAAGAAAAAATGATATATTTCATGATATTAACATTGATAAATACTTATTAAGACTACATCTAAGCCACATCCACTTATGGCAAGGTAAGTAATCCTAAAAAATGAAATTAATAATTATTTATTTCTTCTCTTGATTTTAGTTTTATCTAGTTTAGCCTTAGCTCATGAAGAATTGGGATATAGGTTATAGAAACATATTTGGTTATGATTGTATACTCATTTCATAGATTTCCTAACTCTTATAATGATCAAAACAAAATCTGACTCTCCCTTCAAGGGGGTCTATAGGGCTTACCAAGAGCCATTTTGGGACATATTTGAACTAATTTGCTAACACATTTACAAAAATCATCAAATATAACATACATTTATTTAATTAATCATTTTGACCACCTTATATGCTCCTTTTAACACTTTTTATTAGTATTTGACAATACATTACTCCATATACATCTCATAATGCCTCCTCAAATAGGGGAACAATGTAGACACTCCATTTTACTCACTTATATGCCAATATTTCAAAATGGAATGAATTATCACAAATTATAAAAAAATTAGTCTAATTCCATATATTCATCCCATTTTCCTCTATGTATATAATGTTTAATTTTGAATTCACCTTAGGGCATCCCTTATTGGGGTAATTCATGGTACTAGAGTAGTATATTACAACTCTAGTCATGTTTCTAATCATCACTAACTGTCTTACTTTCTATGATTAATTAATTAATTAACTAATTAATTAATTAATTCCTTTTATTGAAATCAAATCAAACAAATTAATTTTCATATTATATTAATTAAGTTTATCCCTTTGATTATTTTAATTAATCCTTATTATAATTATAAATTCTATAGAATTAGAATTTCTAATTTTGTTTAATTCAATTTATCCATTTTCCACCTCATGAGGGCACTCTCCAAAGAGCATTATCCACCCTCCATCTTGGAGATAATATGGAGGGCCCTCATTCCAAAAATTAAAATATTTATAAGAGGTATTATCCACCCTCTATCTTGTAAATAAGATGGAGGTTTCTCATTTAATACCTTGATATATTTTAGAGGGGTATTCTCCACCCTCTATATTAAATGAAATATGGAAGGATTGTATTAATCCCCCTTGGTATATTTTGATGAGATTACTTCACCATTCATCTTAGACAAGATGAATGGATCACATTAGTGATCTATGTGGAGAATTTAGGTGACTTATACACCCTTCATATAGGATAAAAGATTAAGTCTCATCAATAATAATTCTAGCTATAAAAAAATTGGCACCCATATTAATTTATTATGACTAGGTTAAATAGCAAAGATCTATAAATTTATCAACCTAGCTTGTGAATCCAATTCCATCCTTATCAATTCAATTAGTAAAGATTTTCAAGAGGATATGGTATATTTCATGATAATAACATGGTTATGAAATTCTTGAGACTACATCCAAGCCATATTAACTTATGAGAAGGTGAATAATTCTTTAAAATGAAGGTAATAATTATGTGTTTCTTCTCTTGAATTTAGTTTTATTTAGCTTTGCCTTAGCTCATGAGCCATTATGCTAGAGGTGACAAATATATATTTTGTTTTGGTTGTATACTAATTTTTTATGACCAAGGTTTTTAAGAGGATATGATGTATTTCATGAAAATAACATTGTTATAGACTTATTCAGAATACATCTGATCCACATCCACTTCTAACAAGGTTATTAATAGTCAAAACTGAAGGTAATATTTGATGTGTCATTATAATTAATATAGGGTTTATAAAATTTGTTAAATGAGTATAAAATAAAAATAAAATATGTTTATAACACCTCTATCTAAATGCCTTCTGAGCTAAGGCAAAGAAAATAAAATTGAAATCAAGAGAAGAAACAAATAATTATTACCTTTATTTTCAAGGATTTCACTTTGTCATAAGTGGATGTGGATCAGATTTAGTCTCAAGAATTATTTAGCAATTTTTTTCATTAAATATATAATCTAATATTGAAAACCTTGAGAAATTGAATTGATAAGAAAGGAATATTATGCACAAGCTCGATTTAGAAATTGATAGAGATTCACTATTGTACTTGAGTATAAGAAATGAATAGGGGTTCCCATTTATTTATAGGTAGAGTGATTGATCATGAGCCCTTAATAGTATATCCTATATTAATGGTGGATAATTCACATCAAGGCCTCACATGGATCATGACATGGATCAAGAATTTGATCTCTTAAGTTTGTCCAAGATGAAGGTTGGATGAAGCTCCTCAAAATATCCCAAGGGGGATTAATATGAGCCATCCATCTTACATGCAAGATTGAGGGTGTATAATACCCCTCTATAAAATCTTGAGAGATTAAATAATATACATCCATATTGTTTACAATATGGAGGGTGGATAATCCCTCTCAAAAATATCTTAAATGGTAGAATGAGGGCTCTCCATGTTATATCCAAGATGGAGGTCAGAGAATGTTCCTTGGAGAGTGCCCCACATGAGATGGAAAAGGGTGAAATTTAATTAAATGAAATTATAAATTCTAATTCCAAGGCATTTACAATTATAATAAGGATTAATTACACTAATCAAAATGATTAATTTAATTAATATGATATGAATATGAATTTATTTGATTTGATTTAAATAAGAGGAATTGATTGATTAATCAGAGAAAAGAAGAATATCAGTGATGACCAAAAACATAATCAAAATGGTAATATAATTATATATTATGGTGAATTACCCTAATTAGGGATGCCCCTTGGTGAATTAAAGCTTGCACATTTTATTCATAGAGGAAAATAGGATGAAAATATGATATTAGAAAAAAAATTGTACATTTTTTGAGAAGTCATTTCATTTTTTAGTTTTGACAAGGAAATGATTAAAATGTAATGTCTACATATAGAATATTAATCTTGTATATTTGAAAAATACCAATTAGGGCTCTACCCTTTAGTTTTAGACCTTCCTGCTAACAAAATTAAAGCATTCACCATCTCATTATGTTGAAATGATTATCTTATACTCCAAACCATGTCATTTTGATAACTTAGACAACTTGTAAACTACATAAAACCCAAAACTTGATATATATCCTTCACTTTTGGTTGCATATTTATACATGGTTTTTAGCCTTTTGGAGACTATTAGCCACATAGTGACACTATCATTGATGCTAATTTCAAGATCCTTATCTAGTGTCTCATACTCAAAATCATCCAAGATATAAATTATTTGAAACCTAAATGTCAGCCTATTTGTATTATTAAACCCTATCATGATATATTTTCAAAAGGTGTGGTTTCAATACAAGTTTGAGCCTTCTCTTTGTTCATATATAAAATACTAATCAAGAAGACACTAAGGCTTATTCAATTAATCACATAACTAAGTTATTTTGACATATGTGTCCCTATTTCTTTATTAACCATAGGAGTAGTCATATAAAGGGTCTAAATCATCCAAATAAAAACCCATGAGTGGTATGTGTCAAGTGAAAATATATACCATTATATAAATCTACATATATTATATTACACCATTATTCACACACACTACCAAACATAGGGGATAACTGCATAATTCTAAGGCCCTCCTTGAAGTATTAGCTATGTAGGCAATGCTCATTGACAAATGGGTCTTTGAGGTCATCTCAACACCATAATCCCACTAACCCAATTTTGGAAAACACATCCCAAGGGTGAATAAGGGTGAAGTGAAACCTATTGATCAATAACATATATATATATATATATATATATATATATATATATATATATATATATATATATATAATATTTTGTTCTATATCTAAATATATCATCATAGAAGGTGCTAAAAAACCCAAAATAGTGAAGCTCACTACATCATAATCACTCACATATTTTGTAATGGATAATAGTGTCACATCACAAATAGTAACATTGATGGTAGTGCCCCAAGGTCAATGATAGTGTCAATGGTTCCATAAACCTCATTTCTAGAATAAGATGACTATCTCAAAAACCTAATCCTATATAATCCTTCCTATGTATAACTCAGATCCACCTACACATTATAAATATAAGTAAGTATAATTTGTCCTAGGCATAAAATCAATAAAACATATTTCTAATTTTTTTCTTTTTATATTTATCATATCTTTATATTTTAATTCATAATATTCATTTCTCCAAGTTTAAAATTTTTAATCCTACTATAGAATAGTTTCATTTATCCTTGTGCATAGGATATTCTTTCTTTCAACCTTTCCCCACACTTATAAATTTAGGGTTAAGTAATAGTCAAAGGTAGTATTAATACTCCATGAAGAAACCATGAATATAATTATATCCAATAAAAAATTTAAGGAAATGTTACCACATAATGATCACTAATATAATTAAGTGGCATATCTAGTAGAGGTGGTCTCAATGGCATAACTAATTCTAGTATTTTATAGTTGTGCTCACTTTATTATAAAATTTATCCTATTTTTTGTATGATGGTCCTTAGAGTAAAATTTTACATCATGTAAACCAATGGGTAGGGATCCCACTTTATTAAAACACATTTAAAACATTGAAAAGGTAGTCAATTTATTGGTTGGGTCTACCAAACTCCATTGCTAGTTTGTTAGCTCACTAGCATGTAACCCAAGGGGAAGAATTAATTTTAGTAATTAAAAAATATAAATATTAAATTCAATGGAATATTTAATGGATTTTATTTTTGTTTCATTTTATTTATTCTTTATCAGTTTTAGACTTAGTCTATGCAATTTTTGAGCTTTGAGTAATTACTATAAATGTTTACAAGATTTATTGTGAGTAGATTAGAATGTGATATCTAGATATAATAATCATCTTAGATAGTTAATATATGATATATTTTTTTGTGTTTGGATGTGTTTTTGTTATTTTATGCTACAAAATAGATCTTTATAAATTCATTATAGTAAGATGTGATTTAGCTTTATTTTTAATTTAATTATCTCGCAAGGAGATACTTATAGGATTAAATTATTATCATAGTATTTTCTATAGTATTGATTTATTATCAGTCTTTTTCATCATATTTTTCCTAAATTATGAATATTTGAGTGATTAACTATATTTTATGAATACTTATTTATTTTCTTAGAATAAGTATTGCCTAAGTGAAGTAATTATCTAAATGAACTCTAAAATCCTTTTTCTGTCACACTTTTTCCTCTCTTTTTCACCTTTTTAATGAGTTTAGGTTATTGTATTGTAGCGTCACTATACATATGAATTTTTGGGTATGATTTTGATCATTATGTTAGGAATATTGAACATAGATAAATATTAATGAATTAAAGATGGAAATAAAATGCAAAAGAACACAACACAATAGAGAGATAGATTTAATGTGGTTCACCCAATAGGGGCTACATTCACACAAAAATGGCCATTCCTTCTTATTATTAACTCTAAAAAATGAATCTAAAACCCTAAAATACAACCACTACAATATCATCTTCACTCACACACCATATGCTATCATGATTAAAATTCACTCATATAAAAGTAGGGTTACATATTAGGGCAAAAATGCACAAACATAACTTCTACCATTGAATCTGTGACCTAATAGTGAACGGTCCAAATTTACTACAAAATTACAATATTTTAAAATGTATTTTTATCAAAATAATTCTTCAAGGGCATTGCCCCTGATCCCCTAGTACGAGGCTCCAAATATGGTCGTTACCCTTTGGACCCCCATGGTGACCCTAGTGGGGGGATGTTTCCCCCCCACACCCCCTATCAGGAATTGGGAATTATAATAAGATCATGCTCCACCATCAAAATAATTCATATGAAACTTCCTTGTGAACCTATAGATCACACTTTGATATTATAATAAAACTACATAGGAGAGTTGAAACATGAAACTTGTGCCATGGAAAAATCTAAGTAGTCCTAAAATATAGGGTGAAAATTTTTATGGTCTTTAGTGTGCCTTAAAAAAACACCACCAAGTGATAAACATTGGTGCTATAAATAGGGTATCTTTATGATCAAATTTCTCCCCTATATGTTTTCTTTTTAGTTTTTAAATATGTCAAAAATCCCTAAACATTAGAAAAACATAAAATTAAAAAGAGGTAAAATCATGGTTAGGCTTGGTGAGATAGCCATTAGCATCCCTAGAGTTCAACATTAGATTTTAAAAAAATGAATAAAGTAAATTAAAAAGTTTTAAAATAATATAAAAATTGGAAAATGTGTTCATGCTTTCAAAAATGTTATGGGATTCTTAAACATTCAAAGTAAGGATTCAACATGCAACTTGTTTCCTTTCACATTATATGGTCTTGGCTATGAATCATTTATAAATATAATGTTTGGTTAAGTTAATATGTGTAAATAAATAGAGGATGTATTTAATCTATAATTTAGATATCTAGTTCACTCTTTTTTTCTGGTAAATTAGCTACTCACACTCAAGATAAAATTGTATACATATGGATCACATATTAAATTATGTACTTGACTTATCGAGGTCTAGCCAAGACAACTGACATAATGGATAGATGATGGGTGAAAATACATATTAAGATGATTATTTAGTGAAATGTGATTTTGAATTATGAGTGGTAAGATATTTTCATGATGGAACCAAAATAATTTCACTATGTCATGTTGTTCATTAAGGGCATCCAACTGAGTAGAAATAAAACTCTAAGGTCCTTTAGTATTGGTGATAATGAGGAGTCAAAGTTATTAATAAATGTTGGTAATGTTAAGGTGGAAATTATTTGGTTGTATAAATAAAATAATTTTGTCAACTCTATTTTTTTGACTATGTCCTATCAATGTCATCCACAAATGTGAATGACATATGATGGGGTTAGACTTGAGGCTAAGGAAAGGTATGGAGATAAGAATCTAGGCCTAGATTACCTTGTACCAATAACCTCAATTTTTGGAGAGGATGAAGATGGGTGGATTGAGTATATTATATTATTATTATAGGATAATAAGAGCATTGACAATGAGATGAGGAACATGTGTGGAACAAAAACCTCAATTGCAAGCTCAAAACTAATATTTGATTGGGTGTTGATAGTAGGACCTAGTACCCTAACTTTGAGAAAAATATATTCTCTATGGAGGTATGGGAACTCAAGGATTATCATCCAATAGGATAAGTTTAACAATGTATAAGATTAAAATCTTGTTATAAAGGTGGTATGTTGTAGGAATTAGTGTTTTCTTAGAAGAAAGGTTTTTAGGAATGCTCATGCTCATTTGTACAAGGATTTGGTTGTTTATTTGTTTCTAGTTTTTGGTAATTTTTTGACTTAAAATAAATATATCTAATTGTTTAAATTAAATTAATATAATTAAAAAACAATTTATAGCTATAAATAAATTAAATAATTTTTATTTTTTGAATTTTCAATGCATGCAATACTAGAAATCAAAACATTGGCCAACAATGTAAAGTTGATTTCTAGATTTTTTACATGCAAACTTAATGAAATTATATTTATGTTTTTATATATTATATGAATTAATATATTAAACAAATTTATATTTTATAATATGAGAGTAAATAAAAAATTATATATAGATCCTAAGAAGCAATACTACCAAGTATCTAAATATTCCTTTCAATATCAAGCTGAAAGTAGTTTTTAGTATTTAAAGATGAATGCACACTCAAAATGAATGCTTTTAATAAAATAAAATAAAATATATAATTTATTATTTTATAATTTTTTAAACTAAAAAAATGATTTTGAATTAACTCAAACAGGGAATATCAATATCAAAATACTACTTTTTACTCTCTTTGGTTTGGCTAGAGTTATCTACTTGCTAGTGTGTTTGTTTGTGCATGAACAAGATCTTATTTTAAAATGAAATTTGATTGTTATTGAAGCTAAAAGTGGTTTTTTATTTTATTTTATTTTATTTTCTACTTAAATTTTTAATGAAAACCTAATTTATTTGAAATAATATTTTTCATGATTATAAATAACAAAGAAACTAACTAATACTTTTTGGTGTAAAGATGAGAAGAGAGAATATTTTGTTCCTATCTATTTGAATTTTTAAAAATTAATATATAATATAATTAAATAAATTAAACTAAACTAATATATTCTAGTAAACAAATAAATAAAAATAAAACTAGAAACCCCCAACTTGATTAATATGTGGACCAACTAAAACCAAGATATATATTTGTGAGATGGTCCTCAACATGCTAGCTCCTCCACTCAAAACAATGGTTTTAGGAACTTTTTTACCAAGGATAATGAAAAAATAATATTATAAAATAAATAATATGATAGGAACACAACTCCAAATAAAATAACATATGATTTTGGCTAGCTAGTGTACTAACTACAAAGATCTAGTTGTAAATTCAAGGACCTTCCTTGCTTGAAATTATGCAGTTTAACACAACAATGATAAAACATAAAGATAAAAATAAATGGTAAGTATTTTTTGGCTATATAAATGTTTAAAACTTAAATCTCTAATGAAATGTTTTATATTTAAAATTCATCTAAAAATGGGATACTTGTAAGAGAGGAATGAAAGTTGGCAGGGTGAATTTAAATGAGTTAAATTGGGATTAGAACATAATAAATAATTAAAAATATAATAATAAATGGGTTGGGCCAACATGGAGGTGAATTCAAGGTGACAATAATAATAAACACAATAAAACCATGTAAAACACATGAAATCTTGAGCTCTAAAAGCTAAATTTGGAACACATACCATAGGTGATGATACCACCCTTTTTGACATAAATAGATATGCAACCATTGGTATACATGAAAAAAACATGACTTAGGATAATATAATAAGTTCATAGTAAAATAGAACCACCATGTTAGTTATGGTTCTATCATTGTAGTCTGTGAAATTGATGTGCCAGTTATGTCACTAGGAGGGCTAATTTCATCCTCCATAGAAGGTTTTTTAAAACAAGATAAAAGAGGCTACAAAGTCAATAAAAAAGTGAGGTTGATAAGAATTAGAGATATAATGAGGTAATTTAATATAATATCAAAGATAACTATAGATAAAACTTGTACTGAGTGTAAATTATGATATCACTACATCATCACTAGACATTGAACCATAAATATTACACCATGCAAATTTAGATGCATAAAGAAGCCCGAAAAACCATTAAAATATATTAATCTCATATATAAATAGATTTATAAATGCATTCCTAGAATTTATAGACACTAATAAACTACCATCTTAGACATTTGCATAAATTATTTATATCCCTTTTATAGCTATGATTTTGAAATCATCTACAAAAAATTAATTAAAGCTAGCTTATGCAGAGGATGTCATGTTAGATAGGAAATTGTCATCCAAGTAAATAATGAACTTTCCTTCCTTTAATTTATATCTTCTAATTGAACTAACTAAAACATATCTTTTAGATAAAATTTCATGTGATATTAATAAATATGTTTAACATAGAAATATTTATGAGTATTCTTATGTATAGAGTGGTGCAAATGAGATACATATATAATAATCACAATAATATTATGGTATAGAATCCAATAATTAACTTAATGATGAGGTTTATTTTCCAAAATATGATGTTACTGATGAAGAAACAATGGAAAATAATGATGCAAAAATCTTCATTTAGCTTGTGAATAATGAAGAAACATAATTATATTTTCTATTTGACTCACCTCATAAAATATTAGTTGCATTTTTACATCATTTTTAATTATTGTAGAGATCTAGCTAAAATAATTTCATAAATTCATTTGTGCTTACTTTGAGGATAGTTACCTAAGCCCAGTCTTTATGTTAATTCCATGTTTGATTAATATATTTATGTGAAGCATATGTCATTGCATATTATTACTTTTGGAATGTATAAATTGGATGAATTATGGAAGGAATAAAAGTATGAATTTTCTATGATAAGGACTATGAAAACTAAAAGAATGCTCTTGACAAGAAACTATAAATGTTGAATGCAATGTTTTAACATCCACCCTCTAGGCCTTGAATGTAAATTTTTAGTTTAGGAGTAGTGTAGGCTTAGAATAGTTTCATTGATGTTAAATTATTCTCTCCTTGTGATATGAATAAAAAAATCTTTCCTTCCCTTGATTTGTAATTTTTTGATTGGTTTAGTCCATACTTTTTTGAATATCAAGGAACTAGAGCCCTTGGACAATTTCAAATTGGTTGACCAATGTTCCATTCATTATGTAATGTTTACAAATAAGGAGATATGGTAAAACAATTATTTAATGTCAATATTATACTTGAGCATTTGGTGTTTTCACTAGGAAATGAAGTATTTGTTTAAGAACTAGAACATTAATTAAAACATTATTTTTCATTGAAAAAGAGTCATGAGTACACTATCACACTAAATCATTTACTTGAGGTGTATGAACATCAAAGGAAATATCACTTCTATTTGAATCTTCTATCAAATATCTTTCACCTTGGATGATTGGTTCCCAACCCTTTGAAATACCCTAAATATAAATAAAAATAAATAAAATGGGAATATGAAATATTCATATAAAAATAAAATATCTATTCTAAAGGGTTATTTCGATAACTTTCATTGCATACTTTCCCACCTAGATAGTAATGGTGTATGTCATAGAATGGATTTAAATATATCTATTTGGGTTATAGATGTATTGATGGTTGTAAATAAATTAAAAATCCTTACCCCTTAACTAATCAATGAATAAAAATGATACCCTTAAACAATTTCATCACATGATTGCTCCTAGCTATGTTGGAAACTAAATAAAAAAATAATTGAATCACTATAGACAAACATGTGACTCTATGTAAATGTAAAAGATTAATATATTGTGTGCTAACATTTTTTTATATGTGTTTTATGCACACCCTAGAAAATTTTATGAGGTATCCTCTAACATTTTAAATCCATTGAAAAATATTAACTCCAAGGCATGAGTTGGTGGGTATTCATTTCTATAAACAAAATGTTGGTGGAAAAGCGACAAGAAAGTTAGTTTGTTTACAATGAATGGGTCAGATATGGATGAATTTAAATATATTTTATATAGATGTAATTATTATGGATTTATCCTAATTTGGGTAGTAATTCAAAATAAATTCAAATAGAGGTAAAGGTAGGGAAGAAAAGGAGGCTTGTGGACCACATTACATGAAACATTTCTAGACCAAAACTTGAACTAAAGGTTGGACAAGGAATCAAGGGCCAATATTTGTTGCAGGATATTAGATCACACTAATAATAAAACATAGTTAGGAGTCAAATGAAACAAAACTATATCATACTTAAATGCATAACAATAAAAGGTTATTGCATTTTTAATTTTTCAATAGTACATTTACAAAGGGGATTATGATTAATATGCAAAAGGCATTCAGATTAGTGATATCTCAATAAGAATAATTTTATATTAAATATATAATTAATACAATAAAAAATAATAATAAATCTAATTGATCTAATTTATTATATAATCCACAAGTTGGAGTAGAGTGAGATTTTATACATCAAGATTAAAATTATAAAACTTCTCAAAATTTACTATTAATCTTAACAACTAAAATTATCCTCCTTTTTCAATAAGAGGATAAAAGTATAAATAATTTTGGGATGGAGAATGCCTCACATATCAAGTGAATTATAAAATTACATATCTAAAAATGAAATTGAATGATAATCTCATACAAAGGATACATTTATAATAATGATTGATCAAGATAGAATTGTCCATCTAAAATGCAATCTATACAAGGAAAATAAATTAGTAATTAAAAATTACATCTCATTCATAACATGAAAATATATATGTATATTTAGAAAGTGATAATATATAACTTATAAAAGAAGAAAAATATGAAAAATATGAGGTAGATGCTCAAGTCGATGGGACTAGGGTTGTAACTAGAGTAGACTCTAGAACAGTAGCTATGCCTAAAGTAGTTATCAATGTATATATCATTTCAATCACTGAAAGTGGTAAATAGGTATACCTAATTTTATTATGCACTAGTTTATAATTGGGAAGATGTGCACTCTAAGTTGGAATGGGCATAGCCCCTACTACTGAAGTGGCATGATTTATTTCTTCTACTTATAAGTAAAGTGCATGACATGACTAGAAGTTGACATGTATGATCTCAAAATCAACCAAAGATATTTTAAACAAGTGAGGACACTTCTCCATCAAATTATTATGTATGCATGTATCTTTAACCTCAACATATAGTACCTCAATCCTTATAATTTTGTACCTCTCAAAATTGACCTGTTTCATTATTTCAATACTAGTTCTATAAATAGTGCCTTCAATTATAATCTAAAATTATCTAGTGTTGCTCTTAAAAGATTCTCCAAAATATTTTTGATTGCCAATTACCCTTTGGTGTTTACTTTAGTATCTCATAAGTCAATTAGGATAGAGAGAGTGTCCCTCTCCTAGTTTACAAATTATTTGACTAGATATTACATCTCTTGATGCCATTTAAGTACATTATCCCTTTTGGAAGCAACATAATTTTGTACCTAAGAAGCTTATGATGTTTTTATTAAATTAAAATGGGTATAGGACTTATTCCTTATTATCTGGCTTATAAATCATAGTTTTCCATCAATATATTTTATATTATTGAATAATCGAAGAATATCTCACCACTTGAGTTGGTAGGTGGGCTTTGTTGACCTTATTGAATGAATTATGTCTAATAATTTCTTAGCTATCCCCTGTAAATTATCCACTCTCTTTAAGAGACTCAATATTAATGGCCTTTGGTTACCTCTATATAGGCTAATCAAAACTTTAGAACATCTATTTCATGACTCGCACAATAACATCTATAAATGTATAGGGGTACTCCCTATATTTTTCTAGGTCTAAGTAACTTGATTTATTTTATTTTTTCAAAGAGAATATGTCTTTATTTTTTACATGTTGACTTTTTTCCCTTTAACAATAACAATTTTCCTCTTCACATTTCTCAAAGTGTTTTTTGTCTTTCAAAATGGAACATTATTGTACATTACTTAGTTATCACCAAATCTTGTCTCCATGATTCTTCCTATTGTAACTATTGGAATCATGAAGGAATGTTTAGTGAAACTTTTTACTTTGTTTTATCTTTTTATAATATAGTATTTATTGATGGGGATTATCATAGAGGTATCATTCCCCCTAAGGAGGATGTCCCTATTTGTAGGAAAAGGAGGAATAACCTTCCTCCATCTAACAACTTCCCTTTGGATTGGTATGTCGGTGACATATTCGGCCTTCCATAATACTTTATGGACTAAGATGTTAGGTGAGTATACCTAGGATATTAGACTAATGGGTACCTTTAATTACGTATTCAACCTTGGAGGGGTAGCTAAGTATAAAAATTTGATGTGGACACTAGGTTTTCAAAATGTGCCCCTTTACTTCGCTTAGTGGATTGTGGATTAGTTCCACTAAGGAATGAGTAGGTTACAAGGATGCTCTATACATTTTTTAAATATTTAGTAATAATATTATATGCACCCTTATTAGTCATAATAATGGTGGTAGGGTCTAGAATAATAAGCTCAATTATAGTAGTCAAAATGGGCATTATAAATGTTTATGGCTGATTTATTTGGATTAAATGATGTAAATAATGTAAAGAAACTCCTACATTACTATTATTTGAAATAATTGAGGAAGCTTCTAAATAATGTGGACTTGGGAAACTTATACCCAAAGGAGAAATAGTTGGGTTATTATTTGTTGTAGTTTCTATTGTAGTGATATGAGGTGGAGAGATTATAGGTGTAATTGGGGATGGGCCCCATGTTGTGCTGTGTATATTTAAATTTGCCTCTCCTTCTACATCCCCTTATTTATCTGACATTAATTTAATACCCCTTAAGATACCACTCCCCTAATTTATTTATTTATATTCTTATAATAATTATGTCCTTCTGGACTGGGTGCTTCCCTCAATCATCCATTCATCATCTTTTATTTGAGTAGTCTCATCAAAATATTATATCTCTACTATTTTATTCTTTGAGACCAACTATTATTCATCACCCCATATTTTATCTTCCTCCTCACTATTATAAATTTACATAGGGTATGCCGCTATATCACCATTTATTCTCATTTTCATTTTCTTGGGAGAATCTTCTTACTTCTCTTCTAGTTCCAAATTTTGAGGTGAAATGGGAGGGGTCTTGGGCTTCCTTATGTATGTCATTACTAATTTTGTAATAATGTATATTAGACCATTGAAGGTGGAATGTGAGATGGAGATACTATAGTGGTAATATATGGTAATGGATATGGAGTATTGGTAACCACTAGCTAAATAATAGGTAGTGGAGATGGAAATTTAGTAGATTGAGGTAATACTAATAGTGGTGTAAATATCATGGTAGGTGGTGATGAAGGTGGATACCTAGGGTACTAGGTCATTACTACTAGTGGAGATAATGGATGATAAACAACATGAATTTGAGATAAAAAGGAATGAAGACTTAATTTTTGTGCAATGGTTAAAGGGGACAAAGGAAGCATGGAGAAAAGTCTAACTAGTGTGTTGGAATTTGTATGTCTTTGCTCCTCAATTTTGCATTGAGGTCCCTTTATAATGTGTTGTGGAGAAGTATAAATAGATATGTGTACAAGGGAATTTTTAGTTGTTTAATATCCTTCTCAAATATAAACCTTCCAAAATGGTCTAGCTTGTTCTTGCATTTATTCTTCTGCCTGAGGAAAGGGTTCATGGGTAGGTTTATAAATCCATTAATGATTCTCAATCCTTTTAGCATCCTCCTTGGTAATGGTATGATCACATTGGTAAATATCCACCTTTATATCCACATCAAAATCATCTTTGACATTGATAAATATGTTAACATCATTACAAGACTAGTCCCATAGTTGATCCTTACGTTCCTTTAAAAAAAAATTATGTGTGCCTTACATTTTTTTGGGTTTGATTGTCTGAAAGGTGCCATTTTAAACCCATAATTTTCCTTTATATTTTCAACCAACTAGAGATTATCCCACATTATGTACTACATCCTACCAATGTTAAGTGTAGTTGGATTGATGGGTTCTTTCATAGACTTCCTTAAGTCAACATCAATATTATCGACTAGTTGGGAAACAATATCTTGTTAAACTACTTTGTTAGGAAATATCATTACTAATTATAAAGGATTTTCCCTTGTTCCTTTAATTTTGATATTATGCACCTAGATCAAAACCAATAATCACCCATCTTTTGAATAGTTTTCTTTATGAAGTAGGAAATCTTGGGCATATTCTTCTCACAAATTGCTTGATAGATAATGGGATAGAATGTCTATGTTATCTATTGACTAATTTCACCCCAAGTAAAATTATTTCAACCTCTTATATAGTTAAAAAATTTCATAGGTTCTCCTATGTTGAAAAGTTGTCCATGGTCTTTTATGAGGTCAAACAATATGCTTTATCTTTGTCATTTTTGTCTAAGTTGGTCTTATGTCATCTAAGGCCACATTTTGAGTCATTTAATTAACTTATATGATTTTTTACTTAGGAAAAAGATGTCAAGATGAAATGTAACATCCTAAATGTCAATAATAGTCAGAGAAGCTATTATGAAATTAAGAAATTATAGGTTCAACATCCATCCAAGAGGATTAGGTATTTTTATGTAGTTGTACAAATTATACAATAGTTATGGTATATAGGAAGCCTTCAAAGAGGTCTCCTAAGATCCCCACAGGTCACTTTCATGCTCATGTAGCTTTGATAGACCCAAAATTGAGTAAAAATAATTCTTTTTCCTCATCACTCTCTTGGACAAGTCAAATAGGTCACTGGGTTCCACTCGGCATGGAAAAGATGAGAATAGTTCAATAAAGTACAGTTGGTGGGTGAAATTAGTCTCTATGTACTTAAACTTCATAGTCATAGTTACAATTTTGGTGATAAATGATTCATGAACCATTTCTATGAGTGTTGGTGACTCTAAACTACTTGTGCATCACTAAGGGATTCAGTTTTCCTATATGATGGCATTGGTTTGTGTAAATCAAGTGTTGTATATGAACTTAAAGGACATTTTATTCATTTTGATTTTGGATTCAACATATTTGTCATGTGTGAAGGTGAATATTTATGCAGGATCACCCCGATTGTTTTAGAAATGAGCTCCATTAAAGTTTGTAGGCATTGTTTTCATAATTACAAAACTTATATTCCTGTATTAGTATTTAGAACAAATATAATGCATTGGTTTTAAACCTCTCATGTCATGGTGATCATTTATCCATTAAAATTTTAGTCTCAATAAGGTCATGGCTAATTTTGTATCATATAGTTGTACCCTTGTGGGGGATTTTTTTAGGCTCTCTCACTCCTAA
Source organism: Torreya grandis (assembly GCA_037957365.1). Taxonomy (NCBI): domain Eukaryota; kingdom Viridiplantae; phylum Streptophyta; class Pinopsida; order Cupressales; family Taxaceae; genus Torreya; species Torreya grandis. Next base: position 521,168 of record JARHVA010002639.1, on the reverse strand, counting down.
CTACAATATTGGAGTAACCTCAAGCTATGGGTATATTGTAGTGAGGTTGAACCTCTAGGGTTTTTTATGAGGATAGCACATCAGATGATTCACTTTGGCTTGTTTCCCACACTAAAACCTATTATTAACTAAGGAAAAGGGAGAGAAAGATAACATGAAAGGGAAATCTAAGCTAAGGATGGTGATGCACCAAATATGGAATTATCCACTTTAATCTTAGAATCCTTAATGACTATTGATGAATTAAATCAAGATATAGACTAATCTAATCCTATGTCAAGGCCAAAAACATATGTATTTTGTGTGGAGGTCAATGGGAAACCCTATAATTTGAAAGATACAAAGAAATAGGTCTATATGAGATACTATAAACTTGTGACACTTCAAGAAGGCACTAATGTCTAACACTTTACACAACCTAAAAGAAACCAATAGAATTAAATCAAGATAAGTGGAGAATTTATAGATGATGAAAGGGATATACATCTAAAATTTACAACTCCAATAATATACACTTGGCTTCAAACTAAAATCATAAAATTCATCTAATTTCTTCAAGAGAGTGTTACAAGTTAATTTTGACAGAGTAACTCTATCACTAATCAAAAGATGAATTTTTAAGCTCAAAATTCTAAATATATAGTAGAAAAATATGAGAGAAAATGGGGAGAGAGAAAAAATACGGGCTCATATTGCAAAAAGTGATAGATAAGTTGTTTTGCTTATTGTAATGAATGCTCCACCATCCTTTTGATCAATTATGGCACTATTTTTTTGCATTTTACAAATGACACCTTTTGTTCCTAATAAACTTGGGCTTCCTCAGTGATTAGAAAACATGATGAAAGATAAGAATTTCTCTAATAATGTCTTTAATTCTTAAGGTACCTTTTCTAATCACTTGATCTTCATCATTTATCCCCATGCCATCTTTCACTTATCCTCCATGTATAAGGACAAAATCCCCATAAATTTAAATCTAGACTGAGCCATGCTAATTCTATTTTGAGTGGCTATTTTTCATAGATGATGGCCATGTCAAAGGATTATAGCCTCTCCATTAATTGCATACACCATCTCCTACCTTCAAACTTGGGATAAATATTTCTATAGATAGAAAACTAATCTAAGGATATTGGTTTTCCTGTATCCATTTATGTTGATATAAGTCTATAGATTTCATAGATTTTTTGATATTTATTAGGTCTAAAAGGCCTATTTTTCCCTCTATAGAGCCTAACTAAAAGAACCTACCACTTTTAATAAATCTGGTCCAACTCAGGTCTACTTTACATTCAAATCCATTTTTGGGAACTAACAGAGCCATGTTAAAGGTAGCTACATGTCTCTATTTAGTGTGGATGATTTGATCTTTGCATTTAAAACTTGGTGTGCCCCTTTACTTTTCATGTCATGTATGTAGGTTATAGACCACATCATTGAAGTTTAAATGAGAATTCCTCATCATCTTTTGTTGATTGGCTAGAGACCTCTTTAATGGATTTTTAATGTCAATGACTATTTTAAGATATCCATCTTTGACATATACATAATCATCTCAGGCTTTTCAAATCCAAACAACTATTTGTAGGGGTTCATATTTTGACATATGTGGGTTCATCATGGGATATTTGAATCCCAATAGTTATTTTCTGAGCTTGAACTTTGACACTAGTATAAACATCATTAATCCTTTTGGGTTATTTCCTTCAGACACTTTCCTACGGGCTTTTTCTTTGCCCAATTTTGTTTGTCCTAATTATTTTGAGCCTTTTTATTTTGTACAATTTTCTTGAAATAATTAGGTCTTTGGAACTTTTAAAAATTCCCTTTTTGAAGGGAAACTACCCTTCAAAACTTTGTAAATGAACCCTTTGCCGTTTTGAAAATAAACCTTCAGATTTTTGAAAATGCCTTTTTCTAAAGGAAAGTGCATTTTAGTTTTTTTTGTTTGGTATATTTTGCTAAGAATAACCCTTCAAAATTTTTGTAAGTTCCTTTGGTTTTGGAAGATGCCCTTCAGCTTTGGAAATAGTCTTTTTCTTCAGGATAAAAGTTTTGAAAGAAATTTGCCTTCAAAAACATTGTCTCATATAATTTTCTCAAAGGAAATGTATCCTTTAGAAAATTCCTTCGGCCTTTGTGTGGAACACTTTATATAAAGGAAATTACTTGATTTATCTTTGTATTTGATAAATTCTCTCAGGATCTTCATTTCAAAAAAAAATTCTAATGGAATTTTGCCTTAGGAAAAATTGTCCCAAATAATTTTCTCAAAGGAATCACATTCTTAGAATGGCCCCTCACCTCTTTGAAATGGTCCTTCAGAAACTCTACTTAGGTCCACTTCTTGAAAGAAAATTACCCTTTAGAAACCTTTAAGTGAACCATTTTCCCAAGAAAATACCCTTTGGTGAAATTATTTGGGGCATTTTGCTTACAAAAAGACCCTTTTGAAACTTTTTTTAAACTTCTTATTTGATTGAGATATCCTTTAGAAAAATTGATTGGACGCTAAGTCTTTGGGACATTTCTTTTAGATAAATTGTCTAAAATAATTCCAACACTTAGTTGTAAACAAAATCCTTGAGAGATATGAACACTCAACTAAAAGAAATATTCCTTTAAGAAAATTGTGTATACAATTTTCCCAAAAGAAGCTTGAAACTTAGCTCAATGAAAATTTTGAGAGAAAATAAACACTTAGTCCATAAAAAGTCTAAAAGAATGAACAAGTAAAGACTTAGCTAGATAAAATATTTTACATTTAGGTTTTAGCTTGCAGGCTTATCCTTGAACACTGCTACTAGATCCTTGAAAACCTTACTTGGATCCTCTCTATTTACAAATGTTGGATCCATTTTTAAGAATTTGATCCACTACTTCATCAAACCATGTAATATATTTTATATGTGGACCAAAAATGGACAAAATCTTTAATGTCTCATAAGGGTTGCATGCATGTTGATGCAAGAGAACCTAAACCATGTTGCCTTTACTAATCCATTAGGCATAGAGTCACTAATTTTTTTGACAAGGTTGACCCTATCTATAAAATCCCATTAAAGCAATAATTAAAACAAGAACAAAACAAAACACTATACCCAAGGAACTTAGGGAAGGGAAACACATAATTGAAAAGGATGTGCACAAGAGACTTAGGAGAAAACATGAAAAACTATACAAAATATACAACATATACAATGACTAAAAAATCTTCTAATAGCAAGGCTTTAAATGAATCCCATTGATTGGTATGGGTATTATCTCTCCATCTAGTTATGCAAGCTAAAAAGCATTATTTTGTTTGCATCTATGGATCAAATAAGGACCACTCCACAAGTTGTCAAATTTGGTATGGTTGTTTGACTTGGCCTTATTTTAATCCCACTTGAGGAATAGATCCCATTCCTTAAAGTCTCTTGCTATGGATTTATTTTCAAATGCTTTCTTGACTTGAGCTTGATTTGACTCTAGTGTTTTCATTGTAAGGTCTCTCATTTCTTCAAGCTCCATGAGTTCTACCACTCTCATATGCATGGGCTCATCTTCCATCAACTCCTGCTAATGGGCTAGTTCTAATATAGGTATCTCAAGAGAAATGGGAAACTTGGCCTCCATTTCATATAATAAGACATATGGATAATTGCTAATGGTAGCTTTAGGAGTCACCCTATCAACTCACAAGGTTGTCTTTAGTTTAGTGTGGCATGTCCTCTGATTCTCTTCCATAGTTTTGATGATTCTTAGCAAATTTTTATTTGTGGACTTAGCTAATACATTTCCTTGAGGCTAATATTTGGAAGAGGTGTTGAGGTATATACCCATATTGAGAGCCCATTCACTCATTTTAAGACTAATGAATGCTAATGCATTATCAAAAATGATAGTGGATGGAACACCAAACATGTTAACAATGATATCATATAAGTCTAGGACTATAGCTTTATTATCTTCTTTCAACACAATGACTTCCACTCACTTGGTGAAGTATTTTTTTGTAGTAAGCACCCATCTATGCTCTGTACATAATGGAGGGTTCATCATTCCTATGAAATCTATCCCTGATTGCATGAAGGGTTGTTATACTTGAATTGAGTTGAGAGGAAGGGATACTAATCTTTACTTACCCATAAAGAAAGCACACTTTTAATACTTTATTACCCATTCATATGCATCCTTGAAGATGTTGGGCCAATAATAAATATATCTCATCACTTTTACCACTATAGTCCTTGGAGTAAAACGGTCTCCTATAGGCCTATCATGAAATTGCTCTAAGAGCCTTGTCACTTGGTCATCATTTATGCACCTTAATATTACTCCATTTAGGTCCTTTATAAATAAAAACTCATTAGCCAATGCATAAACTATGTACTAAAGTCTAAAATACCTTCTCTTTTCCCTATCCATGCCTTATCAAGAAACATGTCATATCTTGGAGCTAACTAGTGTGAGGTGGAGGTGGATATATCTTTTAATTATCTTATGTTACAAAGATAACCTCTTTGTCTTCATGAAGGTCATCAACCATATGCTCACACAATCCTTTACCTCTCACTAGCTTAGTGACGTTAATCCCTATGTCATAATCTGTGACCTTGGTGATCCAACCAACTCTCTTTTCATTCAAGTCTTTGTTAAGAAGGAAGTCTCTTACTCCAGGATGAGACATCATAAGATATATTTTTCTATAGGAGAGCATTAGCATGAACATTTTAAGTCTCATTACCACTTTGAGGACTTATTTTTAACAAAAGTATACCTCACCTCATACCCCTCAATCCCCTGACTAAAAAATGCTATTGGCTGCTCAAGTCCTTCACCATTATTTTGTATTAGCATAGCTGATATATTGTATATATTACCAAAGGCATACAATATGAAATATTTTTAGAAATTAGGACTCATGAGTATGGATGCTTGGGAAATGGCTTGCTTCATAGCCTCACATTTTGATTTACCTTCATTTGACCAAGTGAAAACCTGGTTCTTCTTTAGAATCATAGTGATGGGTTTGACCAAGTTTTCAAAACTAGGTATAAACCTTCTCACAAAGTTTATTTCCCTAAGGAAAATTTTGAGTCCCTTCTTATGTTTGGGTAAGGATAAGGCCAAAATGGCACATATTCTATCAAGATCAATAGTTAATCCTTATTTTTGGATAATATATCCCAAGATTTTTCTATCATGGATAGAAAACACATATTTCTTGGGATTTAAAGAGATCTTATATTCCTTGCATCTTTCAAAGATCAATCTCAGGTGATCAAAATGATTACTGGTCCTCTTGTATAAATTTTTTATGTCATCCAAGTAGACAAGCACCATATGATTTAGTAATCCTTAGATGGCCATTTCCATTACTCTTTGAAAAGTTTCCCCAACATTTGATAGGCTAAAAGGCATATTTTGGTAAGGATATATGCCCCACTTTATGGTGATGGTAGTCTTGTATTGATATTCTTCTCTTACCAACACCTGGTTGTATCCCATGTACCCATTCCAAAAGAGATAAGTTCTCTAAACAAGCAACCATTTGAAGGATTTGCTCCATGTATTATAAGGGGTAGTGATGTTTCAAAGAGACCCTATTCAAGTCTCTAAAGTCAACACACAAATCTCATCATTATTCTTCCTAATAGGTACTAGGTTGGTAATCTATGAGGATTATTTGATGGGAAAAATGATATCAGATTCAATCAATTTTTTAAATTCTTTCCTCATTAGCTCTTCAATTTTTGGGTTCACAGGGCTTTACTTTTGCCTCACAGGCTTAGCATTGGCCTCTATTTTTATAGTATGTTGGGATAGCTTAGGATCAAAGCTTCTTAGATCACTATATTCCAAATAAAATATGTTTGAATATTCCTTACAAATTTCAATGAAATCATTCCTTTCTACCTCATTTATTTCCTTCCATATCTTGAGGAGTTTGTCCTTGAAAATAAGGACTCTTTCATAGTTCTCCTCATTAGTTGACATCATTGCTTTATCTTTCCTCATATGGTCTCCCTCATGTAAAAGACATTCAAGGGTTACCAACCATTAAAGAAAGTTATTAGACCTCATTTGAACAATTTTATCCTCATACTGATGTTGAAATTTCCCTTGGTTGATTGAGGAAAACTCTACTTCTTACTATAATAAACAAGCAATCTACTTATCACTATCAAATACCTACCATTGAGCTTCATTATCTGACACTGATGGTCTCACCACTACTTTAACATGTGGTTGTACTTTTAGATTATTCAACTTATTTAGGATATCAAATTGAGCCCCCACAATTTATAACCTATGAGCATGTTAATATTGATTCCTTGGCACTAATTAGATGTTGAAGGCCTCAAATTCTTCAAGTATATCCAACACTCTATGCCTGTAGGAGTTCATCAAAGGATTATTTGTGATGTTTTGACCTTTGACCTGATGTACTATCAACTCACTATTTTTATATGCTTGAAATCTTTTGATTCATCTCTTATTGGCTCATTGGAGGCTATCGATTAGGCCTTCATATTCTACTACTTTGGAGGAGCAACTAAATTCAAACATGTAAGAAGAAAAGTACTTATCATATGAATGGGAAACCAACATTTCCCCTAAACCTACTCTAGTTGTTCTCTTTAAACCATTAAATAAAAAATTCTACATACCATTGAGGTCTTCTTTAGGTCTAATAAGTGAAGGCATGAGTTGATTTATTCATGTATTAAATAGACACCCATGTCTCTTTCTTTTACACCTTCCAAAGGGTTAAGAAATTGATTATTCCCCCATAGCTCATTGAAGAATAAGTCAAAAATCTCCCCAAGATAAGTATGTAACTATTCACAAATCATAAATTCATCCTCATCAAGGATAGTGTAATTGAGGTTTATGTTATTTGGTTGATGGGGCTTAATGTGAAAGTATGCCATGGGCTTAGCCTTGAGTGATACCTTGGTCCCATACCTTGTTTTGAAATACATGTAGGACCAATCTATAGCTAGATAACCCCTAATTTTGGTTGTGAATTCTCTAGAAAGGCATAACACAAAGTGATGATTTACATCAAGGATTAACAAATTCTGATCCATTAAAATACTAGGATAAGCATACAAGGTTAAGATCAAATTATTGATGATACTAGATGGCTTTGTGTAAGAACCATCAATCTACAGAACTCCCTTAGTATGTGGTTCATATTTAAGGTTTAGTTGATTAGCTATAGACTTTTTCATTACTAAAGTGCTAGCTCCACTATTTACAAATAAATTATGCACTAATAAATCACCAATGATTAATGAAATGTAGAATGGAGGAGGGTTGATCACTGTACTTTATCCTTCTCCCACAGGACCTTGGGTTGCATTGGTGAGGATCTTAGTTTTTTTGTATGGTTGTTTGCATTCAGTTGTTGTAACACCTATCTTAGACAAACCTTTTTGAAGGATATCCACTTCATCAAGCATGTAAATCATGTCCCACATTGGTACACTCACACTATATTTCCTCATTTTCTCAACAATGTTGATTGGTGGACCACAAACCTTCACCTATGCTTTAGGGGCCACTACCATACTTTAAACTTGTGAATTTTGGGGAAAACGGTACTCCCTTGGTTTTGATTCTATAGATCTATTGTAACCTTTACATTAGTAGTAGGTTCACCTAGATTTTATAGTAATGGAGTAATAGTAGGAAGATATTTGACCTCTTCTTGATTATTATCCATATTCTTTCTTTTGAACCCTGTATTAGCTACCACTAGAAAGTATGCTTGGCTAGAAATAGCCTATTGATTGAGTGCATAACAATATTCTTACTCACTAATGACCATTATAGCATCTAACTATTTTGATACCTAATCAAATCCTTAGTCTTGTGGAGATTGTCTTAGGTTTTTCATCATGGGGATATTTGTGTTTTGATCCATTAAGGCTTGATTGTATCCATAAGCAATAGCTTATTGCCATTAGTCATTGAATGCCTGGTTAAAACCATTAATTGGGACAATGGATTCCCCAAAAGATTGATCCAAAGGTATGGTCTCTTTAGCCTCTCAAGCCATATTGTTTTGAATAGGAACCAAAGTATTAGAGGTGCTTGAAACATTTGGATTATAGTTATTTTGTCTAGCATAGTTAGGCTACCCCTATCCTTGACCTTGTCCTTAGACATTTCCTTTGTAGGGTGGTCTATTTTCTTGATAAGACTACTATTGAGGTTGATATGGATCTTGATAAGGTTTATTTAACTGATCTTTCTACCTCTTCACATTCACCAATTCATTGCCAAAGGATTTAAACATGCTCTTAAGCTCTTGGAATTTTTTTGCTCTTGGGAATCACCTGATCTGCTAGTGGATGCCTTCTCTTGCTTAAGTAAGGTATAGTAACAATTGTTTGAGTTATAAGAATAACATAAAGTGGGGGAATAAACATATGGAGTGGTTTTAATTTATGGAAAAGAGGCATTGGGGTCTAGGAATAATCTTGCCAGCTTGTACTAGACCATTCTCTACTTTGATTACAACATCATAAACATATATTATTGTGTTTCATCCCATAGACTAAATCATTACTATAATATCACTGTTAAGATATTTTAGATAGTAAAATAAATTATATTTAAGAGTAGACCCAATAGAGACTAGAATTACATCCCATGTCTTTTGAAACTTGGTATTAAAATCTTGCATAATCTCATGAGGATCCCTCTTGATTGTTGTTAGTTATTTAGAAAGTGACAAGTGGTCACTCTTGTCTTCAAATATCTTACACAATACGTCACCCAACTAATCCCATGATGTGATGGAATTATAAATAAGGTTTATATACCAATCCATAGCTTTACCCTTCAAAGAGATGGCCAATAACCTGATAGCTACATTTTCCTCACTGACGTTATGAATATTTAAAAAGTTGGCTATATCCCTAAGGTGATTGGAAGGGGTTGTAGATTGGTCTCCTATGAAATAAGGAAGAATTTTAAGGGATACCACTTGAATAAGATCATACTAATATATATCCAAAGGACTCTAACCATTAAAATCCATAAAATGGAAAGATATAGGGGCTACCATGGTAGTGAAAGGACCCAACAAAGATATTGTAGAGGTATATTTTGAAAATGGTTTAGGAGGAAAGTTTCACACATATGGGTGAGTGTTATTAAATCTTATCCTTATTTTTGATTTTAAAGGTAACTCAATAATTTCAAAAGGAATACCTCTAGAAGGTGATCTTGTAGTCACGATTGGCATGGAAGATAATTATTATTCTACCACCAAATTGCTGAGTGCTCTTCGAAGTCACTAGATACTGAAAGATGAAAGCTATAACCACTGTAAATTGATCAAACCAGAAATTGACAAATATTATTTGAAATTTGTCCCATTGGGCATCCTAAAAACTATTGTAGCATAGACTTAGACCTTTATGGGAGAGCTTTTTAGGCTTTCTCATTCCTAGCTACAATATTGAAATAACCTTAGATTAAGGGTATCTTATATTGAGGTTAAACCTCTAGGGTTTTTTATGAGGCTATCTACTTAGATACTTCAATTTGGCTTATTTCCAACACTAAAACCTACTACTAAGTAAGGAAAAGGAAGAGAAATATAACATTAAAGGGAAATATAAGCTAAGGATGGTGATGCACCAAATATGAAATGATCCACTTTCAGCCTAGAAGCCTTAATGACTATAGATGAATTTAATCAAGAAATAGACTAATCTAATCCTATCTTAAGGCCAAAAACATAAGTATTTTGTGGCAAGGTTGAAGCTAAACCCTATAATTTGAAGGATAGAAAGAAATAGTTTTGTATGAGACACTATAAACTTGTGACACTTCAAGAAGGCACCAATGTCTAACACTTCACACAACCTACAAGGAACCAATAGAATTAAATGAAGATACATGGAGAATTTACAAATGATGAAATGAACATACATCTAAAAATTAAAAATCCAATAATGTACACTTGGCTTCAAACTAGAATAAGAAAATTCATCTTATTTCTTTAAGAGAGTGTTACAAGTTGATTTTGACATAGTAACTCTATCACCAATTAAGGGATGTATTTTTAGGTTAAAAGGCCTAAATATATAGCAAAAAAGATGAAAAAAAATGGGGAGAGAGAAAAAAGGAGGGGAGCCTATTCTAGAAAGTGATAGATAAGTTATTCTACTTATTGTAATGAATGCTCCACCATCTTTTTGATCAATTAGGGCACTATTTTTTTCCTTTTATAATTGAAACCTTTTGTTCCTAATCACCTTGAGATTCCTTGTTGATTATAAAAAATTCTAGAATACAAGACCTTTTCCAATAACATCTTTAATTCTTAAGCTACCTTTTCTAATCACTTGATCTTCATCTTTCATCCCCACACCATATTTCACTTGTCCTACATGTATAAGGACAAAATACCCATAAATTGGAATCTGAATTGAGCCATGATGATTCTATCTTGAGTGGTTATTTATCATGGATGATGGCCATGTCAAATAATGAGAGCCTCTCCATTAATTGCATACACCAACTCCTACCTTGAAACTTGGGACAAATTTTTCTATAGATGGAAAACTAATCGAAGGACATTATTTTTCCTATATCTATTTATATCGATGTAATTTAATAGATTACATAGCTTAGTTTGATCTTTATTAGGTTCAAAAGGCCTATTTTTCCCTCCATAGAGCCTGACTAGAAACATCTACCCCTTTTAATGCATCTGGTCCAACTTGGGTCTTCTTTGCATTCAAGTTATGTTTTTAGAATTGATAAATCCATGTCAAAGGTAAATTCATGTCTATACTAAGTGTGAATGATTTGATCTTTGCATTTAAAACTTGGCATGCCCCTTCACTTTGCATGTCTTGTATGTAGGCTATAGACCATGCCATCAAAGTTGAAATAGGTCCTCATCATCTTTTGTTGATTGGATGGAGACCCCTTTAATAGCTTTTGAATGCTAATACCTATTTCAAGAGATCCATCTTTGACATCTGTGTAAACATTTTAGGATTTTCAAATCCAAATGATTAATTTTAGGGGTTTAGATTTTGACATTTTTGAGCCCGTCATGGGATATTTGAATACCAATGGCTGTTTTTTGAGCTTGAACTTTGACACTTACATGAACATCATTAATATTTTTAGGTTTTTTCCTCTAGATACTTTTAAGTGAGCTTTTTCTTTGACCAATTTCCTTCAGCTTAATTCTTTTGGTCCTTTTTATTTTGAACAATTTTATTGAAATAATTAGGTCTTTGGCACTTTCAAAAATGCCCTTTTTTGAAGGGAAAGTACCCTTCAAAACTTTGTAAATGAACCCTTTGCCTTCTTGAAAAGAAACCTTTAGATTTTTGAAAATTAATTTTCTGAAAGGAAAGTGCCTTTTGATTTTCTATTTAGTCTATTTTTCCAAGAATAACCATTCAAAAATTTGTATGTTCCTTTGGCTTTGGAAGATGCCCTTCAGCTTTGGAAAAGGTCTTTTGCTTCATGACAAAAGTTATAAAATAAATCTACCTTTGAAAAAATTTATATCAAAAAATTTTCCTAAAGGAAATGTGTCCTTTAGAAAATTCCTTTGGCCTTTGTGTGGAGCACTTTCTACAAAGTAAATTGCTTTCTTTGTCTCTACCTTTGAGCAATTCTCTCAGGATCTTCATTTCGAACAAAAAGTCTAAAGGAATTTTGCCTTTGGGAAAATTGTCCTAGATAATTTTCTTGAAGGAATTTCATTCTTTGAATGGCCCCTTGCCTCTTTGAAATGGTCCTTTAAAAACTCTGCCTATGTCCACTTCCTAAAAGAAAAGTACCCTTTGAAAACCTTAAAGTGGAAAATTTTCTTGAGAAACTACCCTTCATGGAAATTGTTTGGGGAACTTTAATTACAAAAAGACCCTTCCAGAACTTTGTTTTAGGTTTTTTGTTCGATTGAGATATCCTTCAAAAACATTTCTTGGACATTTTTCACAATAAATAAGTCATAGAGACTTTTCTTTTGAATAAATTATCTAAAAAAATTCCAACACTTAGTTGAAAATAAAATCCTTGAGAGATATGACCACTTAGACAAAAGAAATATTCCTTTCAAAAAATTGTGCAAAAAATTTCCCCAAAAAAAGCCTGAAACTTAGCTCAATAAAAGGCTCAAGAGAAAAGAATGAACAATTAAAGACTTAACTAAATAAAATCTTTTGGTCTTCACTTTTGTCTTGTAGGCTTATCCTTGAACACTGTTATTGGATCTTTGAAAAACTTGCTTGGATCCTCTCTATTTGAAAATGTTAGATCCATTTTTAATCTTTTGATCCACTACTTTATCAAACCATTCAATAACTTTATATGTGGGCCAAAAATGGCCAATATTTAGCATTACAAAGTCTATTACACTTGACATAGTCAAGTAACCCTACAGTTATCACCTACAATCAAGTGGAACTAAGCCTTGACCAGTCATGCTAATGAAGAAAGAAGGTTTCAATATTTTGAGAGGATTCCCAAAGTGAAAATAATAGGATGAGCTATTCAAATGGTTAAAGATTGGTTTTTAGAACCAATTAAACATATATAATCCTATATTATATAGTAATGCCTATAGGAAGTCTTTAGTAGTCTAAAGTCAATTCAAATGAGATAAAGGAGTGTTGAGATGAATGTGTTTGAACTCAATTGAGACCTTCAATCAAGTATAAGAGTATTGATAGTATTATTGTGATAATGGTGAGGCCATTATATGTAGATAGACCTAGAACCATCTCCAAAAGTTGAGAAAATTTCCATTTAGACAATTTATCTTATCTTCTTTGAATGAAGTTTTTCTCTTACACTATTTCATCCCATGGTGGAGTGCCTTGATGTCTAGATATGCCTAATAATTTCCATCTTGTATCCCAAGTCTAAGGGTAATGTCTTAACATAAGAAGGTGGTTATTTGGTTAAGAAAGTATAACGTATATAATATTCCATTTCATGCATGTTTTCACTATAAACATTTAGTAAGCTATGGTATTCTTGAAGCTAAAATGATCTCACAACACAATAATGACACAATAGTTGTATGACTCAAGAAAAATTAACTCTATTTGAGTGAAATATGACACTCGTGAATTCATGAGGATGGATTAATGAAACACAATAGTCATACATAGATGAGAACCTACAATATCCTTTCAACTTTTATCTAATACACATGATCCAAAACATAGAATTTTTAATTGACAGATATTTCAAGAACATGAAAATAATATAGTAACAATGAATTCTCTGAGAAGAGATGTTTTATTACTCAATATTGTAATACAAACATATGATTATCTCTGGGAAGAGATGTTTATCTTCCATTTTGGGTTACATCTTCATTTATACACATTTTTAAGGTAGGAAGAGGATGTGTAAGGTCACCAATCTCAATGATATTAAGTGGTTCAACTTCTGTGATTTGAAAAAATATAGAATTTGAGGAATTACTATTTTTAAAAACTTAATATTTTTAGACTACACTACTAAAATTGAAATTTAGGTCACTTCCATTGGGGTTTTAAGGGTCTAAAACCACCCAAAAAATATTGGTTATATCTCACTATGTTCTTCTCATTCTTATCTTTCCAATGATTTAAATAGAGAGTCAATCTTAGTTATGGTGCAAAAGTTATGGCTCGCAAAAGTTCTATCATCAATTGGGGTATAACCATCACCCAAATTATACCCTAAATTATTGCCTAAATAATTCCTCTCTCATTGAGAATAAATGGTCCCCATTGCATCAATATTCCTCATTAGGTGTGGTATTTGTGTCTTAATTTTATTCTCTGTGAATCACTCACCTTGGTGCTAATCTGGCCCCTTTTGACCACTTGATAAAATGGAATAGAACATCCTCTTGTTGTCTTCATCTATGTATCCATAATCTAATCCTTCTCCACTAGATAAAAACTCTAAAGATCAATCTCATCAATGTCTAGTTATTTTTCTATGAATAAAGTGTCCAATATAGGTGGATGATATGGTTTGAGGAGCTCCATGTTGATATTGGATGCAGACCAAGGTAGGCTGGTAGGTTCAACTCAAAATCATTTTCTACAAATTTTTTGGTGATGGTGTAGGGACCATATCCCAAAGGCCAAATTATTTTGTGTGGGCCTACAATTCATTCCTTTTGAAGCCATAACCAAACCTTTTCACCCATATCAAAATTTTGTGCAATCCTATGTTTGTCATGGCATTGAATATACTTCAAATTCAACTTCTCCAAGATGTCATGAACTTGCTGTTAGATGTGTTGCATTTGTTTAATGAAGTTTATTTATTTTTTTGCCCTAGATCTCCCGTGAGGTGTGTATTACATTTTGGAGAATGGAATGGCTATATCAATTGGTTCCATGGGTTAGAACCTATATCATTCTTGGAATGTACTATGCTTGGTCGATTTGTGCAGGGCCTGATTGTATCTATGTTATATGAAAATAAGCCCCTCATCTCATGTGAATGGATGTTTGGAGCGATACATATGAATTATGTGAATAATTAAGTGGTTCACCACTTTTATTTGACCATTAATTATGGATGTAAGGTTTTGTACTTCATCATCTTGGTATCCATCATCTTCCATAGAGTAGACCAAAAGATGCTTAGGAACATGCTATCTTGATCTGAGATAATGAAATTGTGGAGACCAAAATGGATCCATACATGACTAAAATATAGTTAATTAGTTTCTTCAACAAATATATTTTTCTTAGAAGCAATCATGATAGCCATTTTTGAAAAATGATCAACTACAACAAAAATATAGTCCTTGCCATGTTTTGAAGTGGGCAAACCTGAGAGAAAATTAGTTGATATAGATTCCCAAGGCCTAGTTGGTTTTGGCAATGGCATGTACAATCTTTGCTTCTTATTTTTTGGCTTGGATATCACACATGGGGTGAAAGATTTGAGTTACCTTTCCACATCCTTTCACATATGGATCTAGTAGAAGAGTTTTCTAAGAACTTCCAATGTCTTTTATACACAAAAGTGTCTAGTTGTCCAACTAAAATGTGCTTCCCATTTCATATTTTGTTGCTTTATAGCTAGAACATAGATGTGCCCCATATGATAGAGGACATTATCTTGCAAATAGAAATTAGAAACATGTTTACCTTTTTGAGTCACCTGATATGTATCATTAAAGGTAGGATTTTATTCATAAAAAGCACCCCAAGTGGCAGTCTCATGTCTGCATAGGTTAATAGCTATTATGAGTGCAGTAATTAGTGGGTAGCTCAGATAATCTATGGTTGTATTTGAGCTTCCCTTTTTGTGTTTGATTATTAGAAGAAATTACTATAGATATATGGCCCACTATTGGTGCCTCTCATTTCATAGTTTGATCTATGTCTAGATGAATTCTAATAGTCTATGGTTAGTATAGATGACCGTCTCTTTCCCTAAGATGTAGTGTTTCCATTATTTTTATGCTTACATAATTTCGTAGAGCTCCTCATCATATGTCAAGTATTTCTTAGCTATATGAGTGAAATTTTCACTATGATATGAAACAAGATGTCCATGTTATATGATTACAATGGACATGACATATTCAGATGCATTTATCATCAACTCAAAAGGTTGATGCAAATTTAACAAGGCAAGAATAGGGGTTGAGAATAGTCTATTCTTCAAATTCTTAAATGCCCTTTATTGTATTTTTCCCCACTGAAATGTAGACTTAGCTCCTCCTTTAGTCACTTAGGTTAGTGGCCAAGCAACATGTGAGAATACAAGAGCAAACATAGTAACTATCCAAAAATAGTAACTATCAAAGCCTATGATAATCAAGAAAGAGAATCACAAGGCACCATTAGTTTGCTAGTTATCATTGGGCCTTTGACCCATGCTACACTTTTTCATGTGCTTGATCTAGAGTTATCATATAATATGATTTTAGGTAGGCCTTGGTTATATGAGATTCGTGTAGTCCCATAAATGTTGCACTAATGTATCAAGTTTTTCGACTTGGGGATGAAGGTGAATATTCTAAGAGACTTGCACCCATATGAACACTGCAAGCATTTTGAGGCCAAATTTCAAAGCTATAACTTTTAGTATGGCATGAATTCAAGATCCAAGTAGGATAAAGGAGATATTATACTTATTGAACCTTCACCAGATAATTACATAGATCCTAATACCTTGGATTCCCTTTCTCACATGCTACCTCTAAAAGCTTCTAATCATTTCACCATTTTAGATAATAGATCAAGAAAATATGTGACCCATGATAAATTTCATATTGCAAATTTTCCTTAGAATATATAAACCTTTGGGAAACCTAAAGTCACCCCATATAGGCATTGGCAACAAAGAGTAAAGATACAAGACTTGTCACATTTGTACTAGCATCTAGCCTAGAACTTGACCCTCTTGAAGGAGACGAATAATGGTTATACAATGACAACCAGGTTGATTGTTATAAAAGTGCAAAGTATCCTACTCCCAATATGATCATGGAGCATCACAAATATGAAGGAAGAGGCCTTAGACCAAATCAATAAGGAACCATTGATCCAATTTACATGACCAAGTATGAAAGACCTTATGGACTTAGATTTAAATCACCTGGGGGTGACCCCACATATCTTATTTAGACTCCATCACTAGTGACTAGTGATGATGATGATTCCAATAGAATAGTAAAGTCTGATAATAGCCTCACCTTTGATGACCGATCTAAAACCAACTTGTTTAATAATAATGACATTTGTACCCTTACCCTAGTCATTCATCATAACCCATTACCATTATATTATCCCTAGTTGATAGATTGGGACCAATAAGAATCTAGTCCATTGATTGATAAGATCTAGAATAATGAGGCATTCTATGATTTCTTAGGCCTTAGAGACAATGTTCCATTGGGGGATCACAAATTAGGATTCTCAATCACATTGGATCTTATAGCCTATTTTGGAGAGCAAGTGAACACCCTTAACCAAAAACAAATAAATAAAACATTAGGGTCATAAAGTGGAAACATTTTTGAGGTACTTTTTAACCAAGGAAAAAGAAGAGATAAAGGCCAGTCTAGTGGTGAAAACCTTTTTCAAGTGTTATTAGATGGGGTTGTTCATTATTCTTAAAATTTAGACTAGGAGACCATCAATGATGAACTTGCCTATGGATCTTAGTTTAATTTTGAGAAACAACAAGTATCTAACTAAATTCTTCAATAATTTTTGACTATTTTTATCACATGGCTAGATCTCCCATTAGGGGATTTAGATTCATCATGCCTAGGAGAAGTTGAAGATCAAGTCATAATGGAGGACCTTGGTATAATAAAATAGTTCTAGTCATTGCCTACAATCACAGAAGATAGGTCAACCCTTATATTCAAAGATATAATAGAGGTAAACATAAGGACTTCATCATACCTAAAATGGATAAAATTAGGCATGTCCCTCATTGAGGAGGAATGTGATGTCTTTACAACTCTGTTGAGAGAATTTGTAGATATCTTTGAATGGGCTTATTCTAACATGCCAGGTTTGGAACCCACCTTGGTTCGACACCACCTTGTGGTTAATCATAACACCAAACTAGTAAAATAAAAGTTACGTAAGATGTATCTACTCATTATTTTATTAGTAAAGAAAGAGTTGGAAAAAATCTTAGAAGAAAGATGTATCTTATCAATTGACTACTTAGAATGGATCTATAATGTAATACCTATTATTAAAAAGCCTAAAGGGATCATAATTTGTGATAATTTTGAGACATTAACAATACTTGTCCTAAATATGATTTTACATTACCTAATATCAACATGATCATCAATTCCATGGTAGGTTATGAAATGCTTTAACTCATGGATGGATTTTTAGGATACAATCAGAACAGAATCACACAAAAGATTAGCATAAAATAATGCTCACCACTCCATGGGGAACATTTTTCTATAAATTTGTTCCATTTGGCCTTAAGAATGCTAAATTTACATATTAAAAGGGCCATGAGTGTTATATTCCATGATATAATGCATGATATTGTTGAAGACTATGTCAATAACATATTAGGAAAATCTAAAACCAGGGCCGACCATCCAACATTGTTGTGTAAGATATTGGAAAGATTATGAGAGTACAAAATTATACTTAATCTAAATAAATGTGCATTTGGTGTAACTTCAAGAAAATTACTTGGCTTCATCATATCTCATAGAGGTATTAAAGTTGATCTAGCTAAAGTCCATGCTATAACCAAGATGCCACCACCAACCAATTTAAAGCAACTCTATAGTTTGTAGGGTAAGATCCAATCAATTTGATGCTTCATCTCTTATTTAGTAGACAAGTGCCATACATTTACACACCTTTTAAAGAAAGGAGTTGCATTTCACTAGGATGATCACTGCTAAGCAACTTTTCAACAACTCAAAGATTATCTTGTCAGTCTGCCTATTTTACTACTCATATGCTAGAAAAACCTTCTCGTTATATCTATTAGCTACCAATCATGCCCTAGGGGCACTCTTGGATCAACATGATGACAATGGAAAAGAGCATGATGTATACTACTTAAGTCATACTTGGTTATATATGAACATAACTATGTGCCCATTGAAAAAGATTGTCTAGCCATGGTTTTCATAGCTCATAAACGATGCCATTACATGTTAAATAATAAGACCATGGTTATTTAAAAGGTATATCTTCTCAAGTATCTACTATCCAAAATAGATTTACAAGGTAGAATGGCTAAATGGATCATGCTTCTTAGTGAGTTTGACATAGATTAGGTCAATCAGAAAGTAATCAATAGATAATTTCTTGTATATCAACTTGTTGAAGCACCTCTCATGGACACACAAACACTCAAGTTTAAATTTCCTAATCAATCCATTATGACCGTCATTGACACACCCCTTAAGGAGAAGACTTGGAATATTTAATTTGATGGTGCATTCGCTACCCATGGATTAGGGGTAGGCCTATTATTTATTATACCACAGGGGATCTAATACCCAAATCATTCACAATCAACTTTCATTGTATAAAAAACATGGCTATGTATGAAGCACTTCTTGCAAGACTTTGATGAGCAATAAATTATAATATATCTCATCTCTAAGTTTATGATGATTCTTAGTTAATCATAAATTAGGTTATAGATCATTTCCAAATTAAAGTTGACACATTGGTTCCATATAAAGCCATGGTCGACACTCTTAAACAACAAATTGCCAACATTCAGTTTGAATATATACCCAAGGTTAGTAACAAAACTATAGATTCCATGGCTACTATTAGTTCTCTAATACAACAAATAGACAAAGATAGAGAGGATCAGTTCCTCATCAAGAATTTGTTAGCACTAGCTCATGAACTTTAAACCATTGCCATGATTTGTGATATTATTGGTCCTAATTTTATCTAGTAGTCAAACCTTTACAACTACCTTCATGACCAATTTTTACCATGTAAGCTATCTCAAAAATAAACTAAAGCCTTCATTCATCATTCTTCTCATTATACACTACTTGGATCTACCCTTTACCATCTTAGTTTTGATGGAGCTCTACTTCATTGTTTAACATTGGTAGAGTCTACATTAGAATTAAGAGAAGTTCATAAAGGAGTATGTGGAGCCCATTCTATCAGGGTAGTCACATCTAAAAAACTCTTGCATATAGGTTATTATTGGCCCATAATGGATGAATATGACACTAAATATGTAAATAAATGTAACAAATGTCAATGGCATGCTAATCTAATTCATACCTTAGAAAAAACTCTAAAATTGATGTTGCAATGATGGTCATTTTATACATGGGGACCTGACCTCATTTGGAAGATTAACCCCACTTCATCTAATATCCATAAACATATCCTTACCACCACCAAATATTTCACTAAGTGGGTTGAAGCTATACCCCTCTCTTATATGATTGGAAAACAAATCTCCAAATTCATCTTTAACCATCTCATCTACCACTATGGTATTCCTTCTGACATTATATCTAATAATGGTGGATCATTTAAGAATAAGGATGTAGACTAGTTATGTATTGAATAGAACATGACATAACATTTTTATACAACATATTAGCCTCAAGGTAATGTCCAGGCTAAGGCATCCAACAAAACCATTATCAATATTCTCAAAAATATTATTAATGATGTTAGTCATGATTGGCATCTCTAAATATTTCCTTCACTTTAGGCCTACCATACCAATTATCATACCCCCACAGGAGCCACTCTATACTCACTTGTTTATGGTACTAAATCCATCCTTCTCATTGAGGTTGAATTACCTTCACTATATATCTTTTTCAAACATGTTTTGGATGATCATGACTATCGAGTAGTTCACCTGTAAGAGCTAGACCTACTAGATGAGAAACACACAACCATGCTCAACAATATTCAAGCATGTCAAAATTGACTCAAAGGGCCACTATAATAGACATGTCAAGTATATAAAATTTAAACTTGTTGATCTTATTCTTAAAAAAACCAAATGTAATGAAATTAATTCAAGAATAAAGTATAATAGTAGAAGTAGATCCAAATATTACTAAAATATATCTAGATATATGATAATAGATAAGCCACTTTGAGGGGGAAACTTGCACAAGTTTCAATAAGAGCAAAATTCATAATATGATGCTAATCAATTACCCACTACCTCCATTATATAGTCTACCTAGGACATGGTTACTCCATAGGCTAACCTAATAACCAAATGAATGCATAGAGAAATGTGAAATAACATCAAAGAGGGATAAGTAAGCCACAAGTCAGCTATTCCTATCCTCATACATGTGATAGGTTAGGGTTATAAAATGCCCTTCCCCTTCAAACCAATACTATCCTCAATGTTGAATAATTCTAGATGTTATTGTAGAAAATATTCACCTTTCCAAGTTGTGTCTTCACTACTTAAGTTCATCCACTTGATCAAATATTCCCTAATCTCTCTAGTTCTCAACCTCTTAGTACGTGTTTGAAGGATCTTCTTTGGTTCCAAAATGGCTCATCCTTCTTCATTTAGTTTTAGGAGTTCTCTTTGGGCTGAAACTATCTATCTAATGACCTTCAACAAACATGAAACATGAAATACTTGGTGTATGCGAGATGAATGAGGTAACTCAAGCTTATAAGCCACACTTCCAATCTTTTGTAGAACCTGATAAGGGCCATAATACTTAGGAGCAGGTTTGTTGTCCTTTTTATATTACTTCAAGGACATTTGCTTATAAGGCTGTAAATGTACAAATACCCAATCACCCACCTCCAAATTTTTCTCACTATGGTTTATCTACTTGTTGCTTCATCCTATTTTGTGTCAAGGCTAAATTCTCTCTCAAACTAGCTAAAACCTCTTGTTGATGTTGAATGTGCTCCTCCACATTTTGAACCTTGGTTTTCACCTTTAATGAAGAAGTGATGGAAGGTGGATGGTAAACATATAGTGTTATAAATGGAGACATTTTAGAAGAGATATGGATAGATGTGTTATACCACCATTCTGCAAGTGGTATACATTTAACCCAATGTTCCTATTTATCTAATACAAAACAATGGAGATACCCCTCTAAACATTTGCTAACCACTTCTATTTGTCCATCAGATTGGGGGTGGTAAGATGAGTTATGAGCTAGATGAGTACCCAAATAGGAAAATAGTTCTGTCTATAAATTGCTAGTGAAAATAGGATCATGATCACTTACAATTATTTTTGGGGTTCCGTGTAATTTTAAAACTATGTAGAAAAATAGCTACTAATGTACTTGCTAAAAATGGGTGTGAGAGAGCACAAAAATGGGCATATTTTGTAATCCTATCCACAATGGCCAAGATAACATTCTTACCTTCAGAACAAGGCAACCCTGTGAGGAAATCCATGGAAACCTCCTCCCACCTTTGACTAGGAATTGATAATGGTTGTAACAGATCGGGGGTCTTAACTATTTCACCTTTATTCTATTGGCATATCAAAAATTTTGCCACAAAATTTTGTACATCTCCCTTGAGTCCTTCCCAAAAAAATTCTTTCTTAATTCTATGATATGTTTTCAAGAACCTTGTGTGTCCCCCAATTGGAGATGCATGCAACTCTACAAGAATTTTATGCTTAAGCTCTAAATTTTTGCACAAGTATAACCTATGATTATACCATAGGACATTACCTTTCCATTCAAATTTTTCACAAGCTAAAGTACCTTGCTGGAGATTTTGAATCATAACCTGTGTATCCTTGTCTTGCTCCCATTCTAATCTGGGTTCATCCACCCAATCTGTTTGTAATATGGATTTGAATAAAGTAATGTTTCTATGGATGTATCTCATCTAGATAGTGCATCTGCTACTAAATTATCTTTACCTTTCTTCTATATGATTTCAAAATCATAACCCAACATTTTAGTTACCCACTTTTGTTGTTTTCTAGATGATAATCTTTGCTCCAAAAAGTATATGAGACTATCATAGTTATTTTTCACCATAATGTGTCTACCCATCAGATAGGGCCTCCATTGTTTAAATGCATGAAGAATATCCATCATTTATTTCTCATAAATAGGCTTTTTTAGATTCTTACCTTTGAATTGATGACTCTCAAATGCAATGGATCTTCCTTCTTGCATTAGTACCACTCCCAACCTAGATCCAGAAGCATCACATTCAATAGTGAATGTCTTTGAAAAGTCTGGAGCAACCAAAACTAAAGTGGTGCACATCTCTACTTTTTGTTTCTGAAATGATTTAGTGGTGACATCATTCCAATGGAAGGCATCCTTGTTTAGCAATGTAGTGAGTGGAGCTGCTATGCTACCATAACCTTTCATAAATCTTTGGTAGTAACCTGTTAGTCCTAAGAACCCTCTAAGGTTTTTGAGTTTTTTTGGCATGGGCCATTCCATCATAGCTTTGATCTTCTAGGGATCAACTTTGACACCTTCATGGGAAATAGTGTGACCTAGGTACTCTACCTCTTATACTCCAAAAGCACATTTGGATGGCTTCACATAAAGCTAATGCTTCTCCAAAACTATCAACACCTGTTTCACATGTTGTAGATGTGCTTCCCATGTCTAACTATAAATCAATATGTCATCCAAGAAAACCAACAAAAACTTCCTTTAAAAAGGCCTAAAAATAGTGTTCATCAAACTCTAAAAATTAGATGGTGCATTTGTAAGACCAAAGGGCATTACCAAAAACTCATAATGGTCATCATGTGTTCTAAAAGTAGTCTTATGAACATATTCATCCTTGATTCTAATTTGATGGTACCCTGAGCAAAGGTCTAATTCTGTGAAATAATTAAAACCATGCAAATCATCAAGTAAGTCATCAATTATAGGAGTAGAAAACTTATCTTTGATGGTGTACTTGTTGAGTTCCCTATAATCTGGGCACATCCTCCATGTGTCATCCTTCTTTTGCACCATGACCACTGGTGATGAATATGCACTTTGGCTAGGCCTAATGATCCCTACCTCCAACATTTCATGGACCATTTTTTTGATTTCACTCTTTTGTGAATATGGATATCTATATGGTCTAATATTTGGTGGTTGACTCCCTAGAAGTAGTTAAATGGCATGATCATGTTCTATTTTTGGTGGTAGTCCTTTTGGTATGGCCCCAAAAAATAGATGGGTGGTCATTAAGAATCATCTATAGATCAAGATGTGTAGATGCGTGTGTGGGTTAAACTTCTATGGAACATAATCATTCAATAATTCCCTCTACCCCCTTTTTTAGTATCTTTGTCATCTGATGTGAACTAACCAATTGTTGAGATTTTGCCTCTAATCTACGTAGTTCAATTTTCCTACCTTTAGAATCAAAGTGCATGAATAGTTCTTGAAAGTTAATTTAAATGGTACCCAAGGTTGTGAGCCATTGGAATCTCAAAACAATGTCTATGTTACCCATGGGAATAGAAAACATAGGATAATCTAGATTGTACTCATCCATAGCAAGATTAATACTATGGCATTTGCCTAAATAATTAATTGTGCCACCATCTACAATAATGACTTAAAATTATGGTGCTGAGTAGATGAAATAGTTCAATTGAGTGGCTAACTTATGGTTGATGAAGTTATGTGTGCTTCTTGAATCAATCAACACTCTTGCCTTTTGTTTGTTGAGGAAACCCTCCACCTTAAGAGTTTTTGGAGTGCTAATACCTACAAGTATATGACAAGAGATTATAGGTTGGGAATTTTTAGGTACCTCATCTATCTCTTCCTAATCATCATTAGAGGCATCATCTTCTTCTTCATCTTCATTGGATCCCTTAATGTAGAATAACTTCTTCTCAGTACATCTATGTCCTTTGCTCCACTTGTTGTCACAACCGAAACATAATCCTTTTGCACGCTTTTGTTTAATTTGTTGTGGGGTCAATCTGGTAGGTGGAGGAAATGTTGGTGTTGACATGTTATGATCTTTGAAGTGAGTGAATGGCTTCTTCTTGTTTTCTATGAATTTTTCCTCAGCTTTGTGTGCCATGATAATAGAATAAAACATCTTAAGTGGATTAAACATGCATATCTCATGTTGAATGTGGTCCTTGAGTCCACCCAAAAATAGGTCATTCAAGTTCTCCTCAAAAATTATCTCCATACGTAAGGATAGGTTATAAAAATGATGAATATAATCCTTGATAGAGCCAACATGTCACAAATTTTCTAGTTGGTTGAAGTAATTCTTTGTCACACTATTGCCATAGTGTAATTAAAGCTCCTCTGTAAAAACTAACCAAGTGACATTGAGAGTCATCTTTTTATTTTGAGCACATAACCATCGATACCAAATGAATTGATCAGGTTCAAGATACAAGGATTCCATGGTAACCTTTTGTCCACCTGGTATCTGATGTATATCAAAAAAATTCTCCATTTGGTTGATCTAATTGAGTGGATCATTTCCATCATGTTTGTGCATATCCACCTTTGGTAACAGGTTCCTCTGTGGCACTGTAGTTAGATTTGAAGTAGATTGGTTGGGAGAACCACCCTAGTGGGGATATTTAATAACATTAGCTAGATGATTTGACTGATTATTTTTCAAAGCCGTTATGATATCTACCAAACTATCTTGTATGGATTTCATATTAGATTGTATACCTTGCACCTCACTTTGAATGCCTTACACACTATAGTCAAGTTGGCTCACTTTATGATGTATGTTAGAGAAGCCTGGTACAAAGGATCTATTACCTTCCCCTTCTGACTCCATCTCTTCCTTGTTAGGAGTTTTACCTAGAGTTTCAGCACCCTTTCCTTGGCCCCGAGTTTGTGGACCTGCCATAAAAGGGCTTTACGATGTTGACCCTGATTAACACTTTTGACCCAACTTTGATCAAGCAATTTTGGAATTATTTTAGACTCAAATAAAAACATACAAATAAAAAATCCTAGCCAAAATTTTTTAATCTTTCCAAAAATGTAAATAACGCATACAAATTCTTTGAATTGCGCACTATAGAGCAATTTTATGAAAACCTCTAAAATGGAGATAACTTTTGTAAAATAGATCCAAATGATCTAAAATTTCAATGGAAGCTTAAATTAATTATTTCACACCTATAATAAAAAAATATCATATAAATTCACAACCTTTTTATAGATATATCCAAATTTAAAAAAATCAGGGTTTCACCCACAAGATTGCCCAAATCACAGCTCTGATACCACTTGCAATGAAATTAATTCAAGAATAAAGTATAATAGAAAAATTATATCCAAATATTACTGAAATATATCTAAATATATGATAATAGATAATCCACTTTGATCGGGCAACCTCCACAAGCTTCAATAAGAGCAGAATTCACAATATGTTGCTAAATAATTACCCACTACCTCCTATGTATAGTATATCTAGGCCATGGTTACTCCATAGGCTGACCTAATAACCAAATGAATGCATAGATAAATGTGAAATAGCATCAAAGAGGGAAAAGTAAGTCATAATTCAGCTATTTCTATCCTCATACATGTGATAGGTTAGGGCCATAGCACCAAAAGAATACCATGGCTGAGAAGAAGCATAAAGGTAAATTCATACCAAATTGGATAGGGTCTTTCGTCATCACTAAAAATTATGGATTAGGAGTAGACAAGCTTGCCACACTAGATAGAGATGAAATTCTAAATCTAATAAATATTATTGATCTTAAGTAGTACTATGATTGAGTGCTAATGTGTATTATCTATAAGGACCATTTTAGTTATGCCTTTTTATCACTATTCTTCTTTATACAAATACCATCCTCTTTGCCATATCCAATTTCCATTTCTAACCTACCAACCTTGTGTATTCTACAACCTATCCCTTTTGACCTTGGTTTTTATCATTTGTTCCATATTTTTAGCATCAATGTATCTTATCAATTTCATTAGTTGTTATAAGAACTTCAGATAGAGATCATATTTTGGGATAGTGTGATACAAGTTTTGGCAGTTGCATCCTTCATTTTTTATTCTTTCTTACACCAGTTTTGCTACTAATTATAGCTACCTTTTGGAAAATTAGTACCTTTGATATATGTTTTTATATCTTGGTTATGACTACCTATGGAAAAACTAGGGGCAACATTAAACCTTGATGTACCAACTTGCCACATCCTATGTTGTACTATGCCTTTTTATCCACTATGCCTTTTTTGTCTGAATTGATTGCTACACTATTCAAGTTCTTCCACTATAAAGGTGGAAATACAATGACTTGAGGTCCTACTTTTGGACTATGTTGGTAGCACTAACTACTTGTTGAGGTTACCTCAATCACCCCTAAGCCATTCTCTCACCATTTTTTGATCAACCTAAACCATGCTCTCACCAATTTTTGAGCAACCTAAGCCATGATCTGATCATATTGTGAGCAACATAAGCCATGATCTCACCATTTTTTGAGCTTGTACCATTTAGTTTCTCATCATTCTCGATTGAGTTAAGACTGCAAAACAATTCTAAAAGCATTGGAAAACTTGTTAGAAAAGAATAAAAACACTGACCACTTCTTTTCCTTAAGGATTATGGGAACCCTGACTAAGTTACAAGCAAATCACTTGTCATTTACTTTTCCCATATTTTTTGGCCTTTTTCTCTCAATCACTTGTTATTTTGCAAGACCATTCTTACTCTTCTATCATATCCATTCTATTTATTTTCCTTAGTTATCACATTCCTCCCATTCCCTGGGAGAACTACATTTGATCTAAAGTTTTTTATTAGATATTACATCCATGGAACTATGTAGGTATCATCCACTTGCCTAGTGCATATGGAGATAGCTCAACCACCCCCTTCCTTTTCTTATATTCCCCTATTTTTTTGTTTCTTAAGTTGTCACCTATTTTATAGGGGTAATGTTCATAGGGTTTTTATTGTATTGTTTTTTTGTTTATTCTACTTATTTTTGTTTGTTTGTCTATCTATTTGTTTACTTTCAGCTCTATTTCCTTGATTCAATTTATGTGTGTTCATTGGGTGATTCCTTTCCCACACTTACACTTGAATCTATCCATATTCGTAGGTCTATATTATCCTCATGGTTTCTATCATTCATGCATTATTTTCTAGTGCATATTGGATTACAAGAGTCAGTCCTCATGTATATTTGGCCAAGTTTTTGTGGTGTTCTATCATAAAGCTTACCATCACATGCTATAAAAAACCTTAGCTTCACAAATTCTATTTAGAAATGGTAGCATCTCTTCATCACTAACATCCCAATTCACTCCTACTCATATCCCAAATAGAGTAACTAACCATAAAAGAATTTCAATCTTTATTAGTTCTGATGAGCATCTCCTTACTAGTAGTTTATTCTAATTCATCATTACCCTTTGTGTTAAGTCATCATTATCCTTGGCCAAGTTTTTCATGTTTTCCATAATCAAGCTCCAATGATTAGAACCACCTATGGTCAAATCATTGTACACCATCCTACCTGCATTTATCAATGATTATAACCACCTTTGGGAAAATAATTGTGTTTTCACCACTTCACTTTTTCTACCTATACAAGGGCATGTTATTGTATTGTTTTTTGTCTTAATTGGGGCAGCTTCATGTTCTCAACGATTATAACTATGTTTAGGCAAATCATTGTGTTATTATACCACGTTACCACTATTAGGGTACAATACTTATAATCACCTTTGGGAAAACCATTGTACACCATCCCACTTGTAATCTCAATGATTTTGACTACTTTTTCAATATCATTGTGTTTTCATCCCATCATCTTTCCTTTTTTAGTCCCCTCATTTCACTTGTTTCTTTTTAAGGGACCGTGTGTTGACCTTGCTTGTGCCAACCATTCCCTAGAGGGGGCATCATATAGTTAGTCTACCATCCTTACAACTATATGCATACAAAACCTTTTCATTATTTGAGAAGACATTATTGTGCTTATATCTTTAAATGCCTTCCCAAACAAGGGAAGACTATAGACACCTAAAAATGGCCACTGATAACCTCCAATCACGGTTTTGGCTAGTTTCCACCTAAAA
This sequence comes from Torreya grandis, assembly GCA_037957365.1. NCBI lineage: Eukaryota > Viridiplantae > Streptophyta > Pinopsida > Cupressales > Taxaceae > Torreya > Torreya grandis. Next base: position 492,641 of record JARHVA010002639.1, on the reverse strand, counting down.
TACATAATATGGCCTAAAAACACTAAAACATGAAAAATGATGTGAAAATGACATATTAAAGTGTCAATTTTGGCCATGGTATCCCTAAATGGGGCAATGCAATTTATGGGCTAGCTAACTTTGATCATTTCATTTTGAGTCAAAATGCCAAATTTCCACCTAGGTGCTCTACATTGTTGTTTTCTATCAAATATCTTATACAAGACATGTGACTTTATTATTTTTTTTGGTAACATCCTAAATCAGAATATGGTTCCAATGCATCTAACATCACCTTCAAATTCCAATCCAGTCAAATTTTGGACCAATAATAAGGCATTCTGATCAATTTGAGTTATTTGTGCATAAATTACTTAAACGTGGTTAAGAGCTAATTAACCCAAACCAAGGCATAATTAATAATTCCATGGAAACTTGTTGAATACTTGTTTTTATAAATTAATATTGAACATATGTATCATCAAGTGACCTTATTTCTTGAGAGGACATCCCTAGGCCATAAATGCCACAAATATCAAGATTCATGCCCTCCATGCCTCATGAATACCTTGCATACCTCTTAATTACACTTTATTCCAATTCCATGATGAGGACAATTATAAAACTAATTACAAAAAATTGAATTAATCCTCAACCACACATCTCAATCTTGAGATGGATAGTTTAGATTGATTCTAGCCAAATCCAAAAATCTATAACTAGGAGGCCTCACAACATCATTTCTAAAGATTTTTTGATGTAAAATTATAATTCCAAATTGGTTCCAAAATCTTCAATCAACTAGCGTTACCATAACAAATTGATTCCAAGCCAAGGTAATCCACAAGCCAAAAGTTCTAAGGAGAGATAGAGGTAGCCAAGCTTCCATTACTAAGGACTTCATGAGCACATGATGAGCAAGCCACCACTACAAAGGCATTTGAAGCATCCAAGGAAGGTGAAGTAATTATTGTGTTTTATTCCTTTTCCTTTTTATTGTGTTTGTCATTTATATTTGTTAACTAAGCTCTCCCTAGTGTCTAGGCCTAGGGATGTTATGCTATTAGTGTGTTTGTTTCATTTTTTTTTTCATTTTGGAACTAACACCATACTTACCATCCTCTATTGAGTCAAATTCCTAGATCATAAGAAATAGGGAAATTTAGGGATAAAATGGAAGATCATAGACCACACTAAATGAAACTTTTCTATACCAAAAGTTAAACTAGAGGTTGGTTGGACAAGGAATCAATGAACAACATTTAGTGTAGGCTAATTTAGCACACTAGAAATTAAACATAGTTAAGATTCAAATAAAATGAAACTGCATCATAAATAAACATAAAATCATAGGTTACTATGTTTATAAGATTACAACATCACATCTACAAAGGGGGATTATGATTCATATGCAAAAGGAATTTGGATCAGTGATAGATCAATATGAATAGTTTTATATTGAAGATATAAATCATGCACAACCAAAATACTAATAAATTGAAATGATAGATATTATTATATAATACACAAGTTGGATAATAATTACATTTTGCACATCAAGAATAAAATTGTAAAACTTCTAAAAAATTCCTATTCATCTTAATAGCCAAAATTATCCTTAATTTTAAATAGGAGGATACAAGTGTAAATAAACTTGAGATGGGAAAGGACTCATCTCCCAAGTGAAGTCTAAAAATACATATATAAAAATAACATTGTATGCTAATCTCACATAAAGTATTATTTTATAGTAATGATTTATCAAAATAGAATTCTCCATCTAAAATACAATATATACAACCTAAATAAATTAGAAACTAATAGTTCCATTTCAATAAGAACATGAAAATATATATGTATATTTAGAAAGTAATAATGTAGAATTTCTAAAAGAAAAAAATCAAAATTAGACATTGAAGTCAATGGGACTAGAGTTGTATCTAAAGTAGACACTACAATTGTAGCTAGATTTGACATAGTTGTCAATGAGGTTGTGTTTACAGTCTCTAGAATTAGTACATAGGTATACCCATTTTGAGTATGCACTAGTGTGTTCTTGGTAAGTTTATCACTCTAAGGTTGATTGGGCATGGCCCCTACTACTGAAGTGGCTTGTTTTATTACTTCCATATATAGGTAAAGCTAATGAATTTACTAGACTTTGACATGTATGGTTTCAAAATCAAGTAGAGCTCTTTTGAACAACTAAGGAAACTTATCCATCAGTTTGTTATGTAATCCTAATGCATCTCTAACCTTTGTGTGTAGTGCCTCAGTCCCTATAATTTAATCCATTTTAAAATTGACCATCTACATTATTTCATCATTAATTTTGTAAATAATGCATTTAATCTCTACTCTAAAATTACCCAGTACCACTTATAAAATATTCTCAAAAATGGGTTCGAGAACCAATTACCCCTATGGAGTGTTTACTTGAGTGACTCTTAAGTTATTTTGGATAGAGAGAACTTTCATCTCTTGGTTTCAATTTTTTTGGACCATAGATTACATCTCTTGATTCCACTCAAGTACATTATTCCTCTTAGTTGCAACATAATTTTATGCCCAAGTAACTTTAGATTTTATTATTTAATTTAGGTGGGCATATGCCTTATTCCTTTTTATTTAACAATTTAGTAATATCTCCCCACTTGGGTTTGGAGGTGGCCTTTCTAAACCTTATTGAACTAATAGTGTCAAACAACTTCCTATCTATAACCTATAGATTGTTTACAATCTCTTTAAGGTCTTGGATGGTATTGACCTCTAGTTTCCTCTTTATAGGTTGATCAAAACTTTTGAACATATCTATCATGACTCCCCCAATAACATCTATAAACATATAAGGATCCTCACTATATTTATCCAAGTTGAAGGGATATGTTTTCCTCCATTTTATCAAAGATAATATGCCTTCTCTTTGTCTCATCTTAACTTGTTGCCCTTTATAAGCCATATTTTTCTTCTTCATCTTTCTCAGGGTGTTTGTCTATCTATCAAAATGTAACTTTACTATAGGTTGTTTAGTTATCATGAAATCTTGAATCATTAATCCTTCCTCTTATAGCTTATAGATCTATAAAGGAATGTACAATGTTACTCATTTATTTGTTTTCTCTTTTCTTAATGTAGGAGTTGTTGAGGGGTATTGTCTTAGAGGTAGCATGGACCTTGGGAAGGATATAACTATTGTAAGAAAATAACGAATAGCCTTCATCCATCCATTAACCTACCTTTGGATGGGTGTGTCATTGACATACATGGCCTTCCCTACTACTTTATAGACTAAGATGGTAGGTGAGTATATTTGTGTTGAGCCAATGGACATCTCTAATTGGGTATTAAACCTTGGAGGGGTACCTAAGGTAGAAAAATTGATGTGTACACTAGTTTTTTAAAATGTACTGCTTTTCTTATATTAGGGGAGTATGGACTAGTTCCACTAAAGAATGAATAGGTTATAAGGGTGATTAATAAGTTTTTTAAATAGTTAGTAACAGAAGTATGTGCACCCCTAGTAGTCATATTAGTGGTGGATGGGCCCATAGTAGTAGGTTGGGTTATGGTAGTCAAAATGGGCACTAAAACTACTTGTGGTTCATTTATTTAGCTTAAAGGATGAAAATAATGTAAATAATCTCCCACATCACTCGTATTATAAGTAATTGAGGAACTTATAAAGAATGTGTACTTGGGGAACTTACAAACAAGGGAGAGTTAATTGGGGCACTAGTTATTATAGTTACCATTGTAGTGATCTGAAGTGGATAACTTGGAGGTGTAATGGGGATGGCCCTTGTGTTTTGATGTGTAGCTTTGAATTTCCCTTTACTTTTTCATCCCATTTTTTATCTAACATTAATTTAATACCTCCTAAATTACCACTCCCCTATTTGACTTCCTCATATTCTTACAACAATGTTTTCCCTCTTGATTGGGTGCTTTCCTCTATCAAACATTCATCATCATCTTCTATCTGAGTGGTACCACCAAAGGATTTTGTATCCTATATTTTAGTATTTGATACCCAATCTTCTTCATCACCCCATATTTTACCTTCCTCCTCACTATAATAAATATTCACAGGGTCTAACCTTAGATCACCCTTTCTTCTCATTTTCATATTTTTTGGATAAACTTCCTGTTTCTCCTCTACTTCCACCTTTTGATGTGAAATGGTAAGGGTCTTAGGATTATTTATATATGTCATTATTGGTTTTATAACAATAGAGGTTAGAGAAATTAAAGGTGTAATGGGAGAAGGAGTGATTTTTATGGTAAAAAATGGTAAGGGATATGGAAGAGTGGTAACCACTAAATAAATGATAGGTAGTGGAGATGGTAATCTAGTGAATTAAGGTACTACCAATGGTGGTGAAAATTTTATGATAGGTCAAAAATAAGGTAGCTAACTAGGGTGTTTGAGAGTTTTTAGTGATTTTATAAAGGTGTCCAGGTGAGTGGATGAAGTGTATTGATAGTTTAAGTGTCAATGATAAAGTGTGTAGTGTGTTTTCCCTAGTATGCTTGAAGTAGGCTTGGTTGATCTTTAGTTTTGGCATGATTAGGGATGGGTCTGAAGTATTGATCATGTGTTAGGGTTCATATCAAAGGTCAAAGATGATTGGATATCTTGTGTAAGTACATGGTATTAATATGATTCTTCATTATGTTTATCTTAGCATAATTGGTTATGTGACAAAAAAATTTGAGTAGGTAGTTTGCTAACATCACCAATACCATGTATGGATGAGTCAAGGGGAGTTTTTCATATGGGTGTGATCACATTAGTCTAAATTCACTCTAATATAAGTTTTAGGTCATACTATTTATTGAAATAAAAGTTATTAAGGTTCATAGTCAACATTCCATGCAAATTGTATAGGTTCTTATACTTAGATAGACCATCAATACACATCATGCATATATGAATGAACTAGAAAGCTTGTGCATTTAATGTAGGTACTCATAAAATAAATAATGGTAAAAGGTTTTAATTGAGATTTTTTCTATAGTACCAAGAAGCTACCCTAAAAATTTGGAGTCTTGAAGTGATTTCTAGATCAAGTTATAAAGCCTCAAAATTGCTCTACTAGACTTTGATGGGCCAAAGAATGTCAATTTTTATCCTATTGAGGTCTGAGGTCATTGTTCTAGAAGATATAATGGTGAGTTCTTAAGCATACATATTAAGATCAATGGTGTGTATTAATTTAACATGTCAAAGGTTTCATGCACTAGTGACAAGTGTCATAAGCTTACTATTCTGATAGAAGATCAATAGTGAGCAGTGGTTCATACTTATGAAGATCAACATGATGAGATAAGTCAAAGAGTCATCAAAGCACATGGATCTACCAAGTGTTAGAGGTATATGGAATAAAAATAAAGTCTTTAAAAGGCACATGAGGGTAAAAATTATCATAATCATGGGATCTTAAAGCTTAGATAAATGGTGAGCATTGTAAGATAAAGACCTGGTTAATCTGTAAAGATGAACGGGGCATGTTTTTTCCAAATTATCAAGAAATAATGATAAGATGATAACTACTTGATGTTTAATCATAAGCAAAGATAAATATTGATCTACTTTCAAAGAAGATATATGTTTATTTTTTTGAGTTATGAGAAATCATGAGATGATGATAAAATGTTCAAAGTTTAATAGTTGCTCAGTGACCATTAGAATTCAAATATTTGATTTTGTAAGGGAAGACCAGTCTATAATGTTTATGCTATAAGTTTTTATATATACAAATTTTGACTATAGTGTAAAATGAAAAGTTGTAGAAGACTTCATGGCACATCCAGATAACCTAGTTGGAAGGTCTAATTATGTATACAATCAAAGATATGGAGCTCCAAAGTTGAATCTCCATGTGTTCATGATTGACAAGTAATCTAAGAAGGGTAACTGAGTCATTATTGATGATATTTAATTTTTTTAATATTAACTAAGTATAAAATAATGTTTTATACTTTATGAGGACCATCTATATGGATTATAGAGGTTTTAGCAATCTATATTCTATATGATCAAAGTCTTAGAAGTTGATCGTGTGTTCATTCTTAGTGAGCATATATATAGAATGATGATTAAGATAATTTTTTTATATTAGAAATGGTGTGGTGATGGATGTTGTCAATTAAGGTGGACCTCTATATAATGTGACATGGGTATATATTTTTTTAAAGTGTTCCTTTGTTCTAAGTTTACTCAAAGAAGTGTCAAAGAGGTGAATGTGTCTCTATATGACCTAAAAGGACACTTAGGCCTATTTGTAATAGTGTAATACTTAAAGGTGACCCATGTAGATGCCTTAATAGTGAATTTATGTATTGTGGTAGATAATGAAGGTTATGAACATGATATTCATGAAGACTCTATAAAAGGTGAAACCAACTATGATGGTTTTTAGACATGGAAGAATTAGCATGTGTGAGTGTTGTGGAGTGAAGGTTAGATGTTATCTATGTGAGATTGATGGTTGATATGAAAGATAGACTAAAGTTTGGTCTATCTGTAAGACCATTTGGTCATGTTTTTGAGATTTTGATAGAGTTATTATTGAGAAGTGTAGAGTGATCCAAAAGGTGGTGTTGGATGCATTGTTTATGTGTGCAAGTTTATGAGAGTGTAAAGGGGAAAGAGATAATTTAAGATGAGTCCATAATTAGGTGTAATTGACATCAAATCAGAGGTGGAGTTTAGATCAGAGGTATTTGAGTTGGTGCATGGTTTCTTAGGGTTTTTAGCATCCTTACTAGTTAGAGCTAGTTAAAGGTCAAGTGGGTGCTTTACTAAACTAAGGGGTGGGTACTACTTGACCTGTTGGTACTAGTCTAAATGTTGAATCTTGTCTTTATACGACTAGAGTCCATATTATAAGGTTTAGTGGGTTTTATCCCCTAAGAGGGTTTCCCACAAAGATCTTGTGTTATGTGTAATCTTGTATTATCTATTTGTTCTTTTCTATATACATCTTGAATGCTGAAGTGTTTAAAGGGTTTATAAATTGAATTGGATTATTTTCCACCATTGATTCACCTCCCCCTCTTAGTGGTTTGTACCTCTAACAATTGGTATCAGATCAAGTCTTTCGTTAAAATCTTGACAACTTGAAGGAGATCCAAAGTACAATATGGGTATCCATCAAATTCAAGGAGGTTTTTACACTAATAAAACATTGATGTTTAATGGATCCAATTATGTTTTTTTGAGTGTGAGGATGAGGACCTACATCATGTACCTAGGGTTTGACACTTGAAAATATATTGTGGATGGTTATTTTGTACCTAATATTCCTTCATTTAATTTTATAGGTAAGAAGTTTGTTGGAAATATGATTATCATTAATGTAAAAAGGGAGATTATTTGCATTATGGATGTCATTGGTGTTCATAGATAAGTATGGTTATTTGAGGATGTGCAAGGGATCCTATCAAAAGTCAAAGATGATTAGAATATATGTGTGCATGAGTAGAATTCATCTAGTTCCTCATATTATTCATCTAGACATTTTGGGTCTATAAAGTAAAATTTTAATAGGTAGTTTGTTGATGTCACCATTACCATGTGTAAACAAGTCTATGGGAGTTAGTCATATGGTTTTGATCACATTAGTCCTTAGTTATTATGCACCATATTTAAATCCATGTGAGGAATCATGATTGAAGATATGGGGATGTAAAGTTGGATAATAAAAAAAAATTCACTAAGTTTCTATTCTTATCCAAATTTAAAAAAGGGTTAAAGTAGATCCAATTAAGCATGTTGATAAGGTCAACATTTACACACATAGAGGTCTCAAGACAAAATGATCATATGGGTTTGTTTATTTTTATGACTAATTATATATGTTAAAAAATTAGGTCACATGATATTGCATGATAAAATATATGAACGAACAAAGTTAGGCTCCCAAACATTTTTATAATTTTTTCCCACAATTAAATTTTCAAGTTGTAAGAAAAAGTTGAGTAGGCATTTTTATGATGTCATATCTTTCATGTATAAATGTTTCTAGAGAAAATGAATATATGGATGGAATATCATATATGATAAGATCTTGTGCAATAAATTATAGGTCAAATGATGAATCAAATCTAAGGTTATGTAAGAATAAAGTTGACATAGGCAATTCTAAGAATAAGTAGCTCTATGGTAGAATAATCTAAGTGAGTAGATTAATGGAATTATATATCACATACATGAAGGGCTCAATAAGAAATGAGCATATGGGTTTTTTCATTATCATGCTTATTTTATATGGTCCAAATTTTAGAATAAGTAGATGAACAAAGTAAAAGATATGAAGGTGAAAAGTTAGCCTTACAAGTATATTGAGATGGTCTCCATTCTTAATCAAATCTACACAAGGTAAAATCTAAGCTTGTTATAAGCTCTAATGGTTAGCACTTAATCATACATTGAAGATCCAATCATGTGAAACAAAGTCAATATGTCAAAGTCACCTATAAATGAACGTTCTAATAACACGTATTATAATAATAGATATTGAATAATAAATATATTATGTGGTTCAAAGTCAAATAGTCAATGAGTAACATGGGAATGCTAAGTGTCTCAATAGTGGGAACTAATAGTAATGTGTAAAAGACACATACTAATTCCAAGTGTCACATTCATAGGATCTCATTGGAGATAAATTTTGAACTTGTTAGAAGATAAAATAGTGAGTAGTTGATCATCCAAACAAAATCAAATAGAGCAAGTGAACTCAATGGGACCAAGTGCTTGATGTTTGACAACATAGGGGTGAGTTAAAGACTAAGATATTTTGATGAGATCAATGGAGTGTATTCATTCTAAAGACTGAGGATGCACTAAGATGAGGAAAGGTGGTTGATGTGTAACCATAAATAGAGATAACATTTTTGAAACTATGAAGATCTAATGGCACATAGGAGTTCAAATCAGAAAGATCAATGGACATGTTTTAAAGTTAAATAGTAAAAGTCCAAAAGCACACAAAGATTGAATGGAGTGTATGAGCTTGTGAGAGATTCATCTAATGGATGCATTTTAAAGTTGAGAAATTTCAATGAAGACCATTAGATCATGGCACCAAACTTAAGATCAATAGTCAATATTTAAATATATGATCATCCTAATGGTCAAGCACAACAACATGTAGGTAACCCATAAATTATGATATAGATAACAAGAATGATTTCTATAATCAGTCAACTTTGTGTAATATGGCATGTACATCAAAAGTAGAACCTAGTATATGTTAAAGATAGTAATGAGACCAATAATCACGGTAGTGGATCATGATTTCAAGATGTGGGAAACCTATAGTTAAAGATGGGAACTAAAGTCCAACAAACTTGAGTGTGATGTGTTATCAAACTAGTGTGAACATAGATTAGATACAAACCCTAGATCAATTGCTTATATATGTCATCTAGGATTTAGGAAAAAGCTACTGGAGTTAGTAAATTATGTTAAATACGTAAATATAGAGACACAAAGTCAAAATGGTAGAGGAGAGAAGAGAAGGGAAGAGAAGAGAGATGAAGTGTAGAGCATGAGTGGTTACAAACCAGACTTATAACAAAAAATAGATAATTGGATTCACTAATGAATCTATATTATAATCTATAATTATAGTTCCATAGAAGAATCTAATAGGTAGGTGCCATTAGATAATTTTATTTGGTGCTTAGTTTGGGAGTGGGTGATTCCTTAGAGTATGTTTTCTTAAATTAGTTGGTGGGTATCTCTTTAGGGTTGATTCCCTTAAAAATTGTAACTAGTGAGGTTCCTTATCATGAGGTTGGATTAGAATGGTAGATTCTAGATGTTATTCTCATGCTAGGTTTTCCCATATTAAGTTTTCCATGGTATATCTAGTGTTTTTTCTATTTGTGTATATGTGATCTTTGCATATAGTTTTAATTTGATTTAAAAAGTTTAGAAAAGGACTAAGTTAATCAATATACTAAATCACCCCTTCTTAGTATATAGTTGTGTTCTAATAGTTGGCATTAAAACCTTGGTTCCTTAGAAGAATCTTAATCAACACAGGTATATCTTGGAATTTGAACATAAATTTCTAGTCAAGAAGGATCTTCTTCAAATAAGGAACCTCTCTTTGATAGATCAAACTATGCATTTTGGAGCATAGGAATGGAAGCATATTTATCTACACTAGGGTTTGATGTATGGATGTCTATTTTAAATGGATATGCATCCCCTACTAAAAATCCTACTAATTAGGCAACCAATAAGGCTTATGAAAGAAATGTTAAGGCAAAGAATGATATCCTTTGTGGATTGTCAAATTTAGAGTTTGTCAAAGTGATGCATTGTCAAAATGCATAATATATCTAGAATAAATTAAAGAGAATCTATGCTAGTGATGATAAGGTAAAGAAAACCAATCTATAAACATTCAAAATCAATTTAGAAAGCCTTAAAATTAATGAAAAAGAGAAAATTATAGACTACCTCTTCAATGTAGATGAAATAGTCAATGCAATTAGAGGCTTTGGAAAAGAGATGAAAGAATCAATTATTGTTAAAAAGGTCCTAAGATCTCTATCATCTAGGTATGACTATAAAATATATGTAATATAAGAAGCAAGATATCTAGATAAACTCATTATTGATGAGTTTCATGGAACCTTCACTACCTATGAGATGAGAATTGGAGAAGTAGACACTTTTAGGAGAGAAGATGCATTCAAATCATCCAAACTAGTAAAGTTAGAATCACCTACATCTGGATCTTAGGAGACTAATGAATAAGAATCTAAATTTATCAAAAGATTAAAGAGAGGGTCTAGAATGTACCAGTGTAAGTTACCCTTTAAATTCTTTAACTATGGTAAAGTAGGGCATTTTGTTGTTGAATGCCCTTATAACAAGAAGGATAACTTTGAGAAATAATAGAATAGTGAAAAGGTGAAACCTCACTATTCTAAAAATAATAACTTCTTTAAAATAAGAAAGGCCTATACAAAAAAGAAGATAGTGATTCAATGGATGACAGTGATAATTCTGATGATGTTCATGACTATGCTTTTATGGCTTAAGAAAAGGAATTCCTATTCATGAAAATAGGATCAACCTCTATGAATCAAGAAGAAGTTGAAGACTTAGATGAATAACAAGAAGGAAAATTTGATTAAAAATGTGAACTCATTTGTGCTCGAGAAGAAATAGACAAGTTGAGAAAAGAGAACTCAAAATAGAAGAAGTTTGAATAAAAAGAGATTGAGAAAGTGTCCAAAAGTCTTGAAAAGTTTGATTAGATGGTGGTTAGCCTAAAGGCACAAGATGAAGAGGATAAAACAATAGAATATCTAGTCAAAATTGAACTAAAATCTAAATTTTATGAGAGAATTAAGTTAGAAGTAGAGATAGTGGCTTTGAAAAAAGATCTTGAGAAAGTTAAAGGATGACTAGATAAAATTGTGAAGTTGATAGGAGGATTATACATTCTTGATGAATTGATCAACTCTAAAAATCCTTTAAAAAATATATTAGGTCTTGGTTATGAAAAAGAAAAAAGTTACATAACTATTACATCTGTTAACTTATATGATAACTTCAAAGTAGGAGGAGAATTAGGAGAAAAGAAAGAGAAAGCTTGTAAGGATACAAACATAAACTCAAACAAAATTGATGTGAAGAAAGATGAAAGAGAAAATAATCTTGAATAAAAGAAGAAGACAAAGGCAGATAATGCAAATGGATACACAAAAGTGAGAGACTTGAAGAATTCAGAGTTTAGAAGAGCTCATACTGCACCAAAAAATGTTATGACTAGGTATTCCTCATCTTTATATGGTTATTGTTATACCTATAATCAATTTGATCATAGGTTTATTGATTTTAGAGTTGTACCTAAAAGGATAAAAAAATCTATAAACAAAATTTCATTTTCTCCCTTGTTAGATACATATTTAATATGTTATAATTGCAATAATTTTGGTCACATAGTAAACAATGTAGATCAAAAATTTTAAGACCAAAAAAATAAATTAAGAAGAAAGGCATGCCTCTCAATGTGAACAAAGGTTCACAAGTCTCTAAATAGGATAAAAAAAAGCTAGATAAGAAATATAAGGATGTATGGAAAGTGAAAGATTAATCTATGATTTCTCAAATTGTACTCCATGCTAAGGAGCAGAATTTGTGGGTAATAGAAACTAGTTGCTCAAAATATATGACTGATGTTAGGAAAAAGTTCATCAAATTGATAAAATGTAAGGATCTATTATCTTGTGAGATAACATTATAGTAAAGATTAGAGATAAAATAACCTTGAATATAGATGGAAAATTACCTACACATGATGTCATTTATGTTGAAGGATTGAACCATAATCTGCTAAGTGTCATCTAAATATGTGACAATAGATATAAGGTCACATTTAAGGCATAAATTTTCAAGTTAAATAGATTTAAAAGACTAGTTGCATAAGGGAAAAGAATTGAAAGCAATATCTATAATCTTGTTTAAGTAAATGGCAATATCTACCTAATAAGAAATGTTAATGAGAGTTGGTTATGGCATAGAAGAATGGGTCATGTCAAATTTGATCACCTAGTCAAATTGATCTCAAATAAGTGCGTTAGACACATTCCTAAGATAACCAAACTTGCAGACACTACTTGTAAGGAATGTCAACTAGGCAAGTAGACAAGGGTCATATTTCAAACAAAGGAGTATACAACTAAAAAGCCTCTAGAATTAGTTCATACTGATATTTGTGGTCATACTAAAACAAAAGGATATAAAATAGAGAGATAATTCATGTTATATATATATATATATATATGATTACTCAATAATGACATGGGTAATCTTTTTGAAGGATAAGTTACAGACATTTGAGAGATTCAATATATTTAGGGCCATGGTGGAGAATGAGATTGGATGAAAAATCAAATGCTTAAGATATTATAATAGTGGAGAATTCACCTCAAATGAGCTCATAGAGTACTATGAGAATCATGGAATCAAAGTACATTACTTTACAATAAAGACTCGACAGTAGAATGGAGTTATTGAAAGAAAAAATAGGATAGTCAAGGAGATGGATAAAGAAATATTAAAAGAGGCCAAGTTACCTAATGGATACTAGAGATATGTCGTCCAATCAATAGTATATATCTTGGATAGACTCCAACTAAGGGTTACAATGATAAAACTCCTTATGAACTATGGTATGGAAAACTTGCCTCTATTAAGTATTTAAGAGTGTTTGGAAACAAATGCTACATCAAGGTAAAGGAGGATAAATTGGGAAGATTTGAATAAATATGTGATGAAGGAATATTTATTGGTTATTCCACCCAAATAAAATCCTATATATGCTACAACAAAAGGATGCACAAGATTGTAGAGAGCATCAATGTCAAGGTTGAAGAAGGCTTGAAACATGTTAAACTTGACAAAGAAAAATTTATTGAAGAATTAGATTTTGAAGAAGTAACTAATGAAGATTCTAAGGAATGAATGAAATTCCACCTAAAATATTTGTTTATAAAGATCATCCTATAGATTAGATATTTGGTAAAAGAATGAAGGAGTTCAGACAAGGAAAAGAGTTTCATAAAATAAGGATCAAGTAGGTTTTGATCTAATGTCTAAAATTGGGCCTAAGTGCTATGTTGAAACCAAAAAAGATGAGAATTGGATAAAATCCAAGGAAGAATAACTGAGCCAAATTAAAAATAATAAAACTTCAAAATTAGTTCCAAGACCTTTAAACAATACTGTGATAGGTACAAAGTGGGTCTTTAAAAACAAACTCAATGAGGATGGAGCTATTATAAGGAATAAACCAAGATTGGTGTGTGAAGGATATGCAAAAGTTGAGGGCATAGATTTTGAGGAAAAAATTTCTCAAGTTGATATATTGGAAGACATAAGAATGTTTTTAGCATTCTCTATTTACAAGAAGTTCACAGTCTATCAAATGGATGTTAAGTATGTTTTCTTGAATGAGAACCTAGAAGAGGAAGTCTACATATAACAACCTAAAGGTTTTCATATGTCAGAGGAAGAAGATTATGTGTGAATACTGAATAATGCTTTATATGGTCTAAAACATGCACCTAGATCATGGCATTCAAGATTAAACTAGTACCTATAACAACAAGGATTTAACATAGCATGTGCAGACAATAATCTCTACTTCAAATCAGAAGGTGATCATATGTTGATTATTATTTTTTATGTAGATGACATCTAATTTATTGGTAGCAAAAAAATAATGTGAAAATAATTTGTTACATAAATGCAAAGTGAGTTTGATATGTCTATTCTTGGAGAACTTTCTTTCTTCCTTGGTCTACAAATAATACAAACTAATGAAGGGATATTTATATCCTAAACTAGGTATGCAAAGGAAATACTCAAAAAGTTTGGAATGGAAGATACAAAACTAGTTAGTACTCCCATTATTAATATTTATAAGTTGAGTAAAGAGGATGAGTCCCTTGATGCAAATCAAACTATGTGCAAATCAATTGTAGGTAGTTTGTTATACCTAACTACATCAAGACTAGATGTCATGCAAGCAGTCTACATGGTTGTAAGGTTTCAAGTTTCTCCAAAAGAATCACATGTCAATGTAGTGAAAATTATCTCTAAATATATCAAGAAAATAATTTACTATGGCTTATAGCATCCTAAAAGTGATGATTTCACTTTGATATCCTATACAGATGTTGATTGGGTAGGTAGTGTAGATGATAGAAGAAGCACTAGTGGTGGTTCATTATTTCTTGGAAATAAATTTGTTTTATGTTTGATTAAGAATAAAGAGTTAGTTATTCTTTCCACAACATAAGTAGAGTATGTGGTAGCAGTGGCAAGTTGCACTCAAGTCTTTTGGATGAAGCAAACACTAAAATACATCAAGGTAGAATATAAATAACCTATCTGTATTCTTCGTGACAATTCAAGTTCTATTAATATATCAAATTATATAGTGATGCATTATAGAACCAAGCACTTATCAATCAAGTATCACTTCCTAGGAGGAAAGGTTGTAGATCAAGAGGTCACAATGGAGTATGTGCCAACTTAGGATCAAATTATACACATATTCACCAAACCTCTTCCAAAGGAATAATTTGATTATCTAAGATAGAAGTTGAGAGTGGTGGCTCTTACATCACATCACTAGATCCTAGTGATAGGGCATGAGTCTAGGGGAATATTATAGAAGCTTTATTAATCCCTTAAAGGAAAGAGAAAAGGTAACTCAGGTATGCATAATTTTAATAATTTATAATGAGTTAATAGATATAGATTCTTGGACAAACTCCATCTAATAAAAGGGGAGAAACATTTGGACAAATAGTAAGAAAGAATCCCTTTTCCATTGATGTTAAAGGGGGAGAAGAAGTGCAAATTCTCTCTACAAATTCTTAGAGAAAAAGTATAAATGATAAATAATATTAGATTATGTGTTCAAGTTGAATTTAGGTAAATGTGATGTTGCCTAAGGGGGAACAAGTTTGGTAGGAACAAATTTAGTTTTTACTCATTAGAATCCAATGCAAGCAATGTTAGAGGAGAAAAAATATTAGAAGATTAGATCATTTAGTTTTCCATCAATAACAAAGGGGAGATTGTTTGTAATATGATTATATTGACGTCAAAAGGGAGATTATTTGCATCACATATTTCATAAGTCAAGGATGATTGGAATTCTTGTGTGTATGAGTGGAATTCATTTTGTTCCTCATATTGTTCATCTAGGAATTTTGGGTTTATAAAGAAATATTTGAATAGGTCATTTGTTAATGTCACCATTGTCATGTGTCAATGAAATTGGTAGATTTGGTCATATGGTTGTGATCACATTAGTCCCTAGTTATTATGTGCCAAATTTAAATTCATGCAATAAAGCATGGCTAAATATATGGGGATTCAAATTTTGCTACTCAGATAAAATTCACTAAGTTTTTATAGTTAGCCAAATTTGCAAAAGTGTTTTAGCATAGTCGAGTAATCATGATGATGAGGTCATCATTTACACACATGGAGGTGTTAGGATGAAATGATCATATGGGTTTTTTAAAATTTTGTGCCTAGTTTCTAGTGTTTAATCTTAGTTCATGTGATGTAGTATGACAAAATATATGCATGAGAAAATTTAGGCTCTGATGCTTTTGGTAGTGTTTTCCAATAGTCAAATTTGCAGGTTCCAAGAAAAAGTTAAGTAGGCATTTTTATGATGTCATAGATTACACATATGGACATTTATGGATGAAATGAATAATGGATGTAATAAATTATGTGAGATGATCTTATGTGTTAAATTAAATGTCATGCAATGAAGCACACTGAAAGTTATGAAAGAACAAAATTGGCTTTTGAAGTAGTTCTAAACATAATTAGATCTATGGTAGAATAATATGAGTAGATTAAGGGTTTTATATCTCATACATGTGAAGGATTCAAGAATAAATGAGCATATGGTTTTGTTCATTATCATGCCTAGTTTATATTATCCATATTTTAGAATAGGCATATGAGCAAAGAAAAAGATATGAAGGTGAAAAGTTAGCCTTCTAAGCATATTGAGATGGTACCCATAGTCAAATCTACACAAAGTAAAGTTTGAGCTTGTTAAAGTATCTAATGGTTAGCATTTAATCATACATTAAAGATCCAACGATGTGCAACAAAGTCAATCTGTCAAAGGCACCTAGGAGAAAATGTGCTAATGATAAGTTTCAAAATCATTGAGCTTGAATAATCAATATATGATGTGGTTAAAAGACAAATGGTTAATGAGTAATGTTAAGTGTTTCAATAGAAGGAAATGGTAATAATGTGCATAAGGCATGCACTACAAGTGTCACATTTATGGGAGCTCATCAAAGAAAAATTTTAAGCCTGTCAGAAGATTAAATAATGAGCGGTTGATCATGCGAAGAAAATAAAATGGACCAAGTGAACTCAATGGGACTAAGTGATCTATGTTTAACAACATAGAGGTGAGTTAATGATCGAGATAGTTTGATGACATAGATGGAGCATATGCATTTCAAAGACTGAGAACATAATGAGATGAGGAAAAGTGATAAATTTTTAACCATAGACAAAGATAATGTTCATGAAACTATGAAGATCTAATGGCACATGGGAGTTTAGATCAGAAAGATAAATGGATGCATTTTAAAGTTGAATAGTTAAAATCTAAAATCATATAAATATTGAATGGATTGCATGATCCTATCACATATTGATCTAATATACATGTTTTAAAGTTGATCAATTTGAATGAAGACTATCAAATCATGGCACTAAACTTGAGATAAAAAATCGATATTTAAAGATATGAGCATCCTAATAGTCAACTATATGAACATGTAGGTAAGCTATAAATTATGATGCAGACAATGACATTAATTACTATAATTGATAAAATTTGTGAAATATGGCATGTGAATCAAAACTAGAGCCCAACATATGCCAAAGATAGTAATGAGACCAAGAATCATGGTAGTGGAGCATGAGTTCAAGACATGGGAAACTTATAGTTAAAGATAAGAACTCAAGTTTAATAGAACTGAGCATGATGTGTTAGTAAACTAGTGTGAACATAGATGAGATATGAACCCTAGATCAATTGATTATATATATGTCATCTAGGATACAACAAGAAACTACTAGAGTTTTTAAGTTATGTCAAATAGAGATATATATAGACACAAAATCAAAGGGGTAGAGAAGAGAAGAGAAAGGAAAAGAAGAGAGATGAAGTGTAGAGCATGAGTAGTTACAAACCAGACCTATATTATAGAACAAATAATTAGATTCACTTATGAATCTATATGTAATCTAGATTTGTAGCTCCATGTAAGAATTTGATAGGTGGGTGCCATCAGATAAGCTAATTTTTTTCTCAATTAGGGAGTGGGTGCTTCCCTAGAGTAGGTGTTCTTAAATCAAGGGATTGGTGTCTCCTTAGCTTTGATGCCCTTAAACATTGTAACCAATAAGGTTCCTTATTGTTAGGATAGATTATAATGGTAGATTCTAGTCACTATTCTCATGGTGGTTTTTCCCATATTGGGATTTCCACAATATATTTAGTGTTGTGTCTACTTGTGTGTATGTGATATCTGCATATAGTTTTAATCTTCATTAAAAAGTTTTGAAAAGGACAAAGTTTATTAATATATTGATTCACCCCCCCTTAGTATATAGTTGTGTTCCAATAAATTTGTATAAGAATAATTCCAAGGTAAATAACCCTATCACTTGTGCTCTTTCAGAGACTATATACACCAAGCTACTGCATATCTACCAAAGAAATGTGGGATAAATTACAAACTATTTATAAAGGATATTCAAATTTAATGTTGGAAAAGTTACAGACTCACCAAATATGAAGGAAGAATATTCTATGACATCTTTTATATAGAGAGTTGATGAGATTATGAACATCATCAGAGGTCTTGGAGAGAATCTTGAAGAATCTACTATAGTTCAAAAGGTATTAAGGTCTCTCTCTCTCTCAAGTTTGATTCTAAAGTATCTACTATAGAAGAAATTCATGATCTTACTTAGTTGAAGATGGATGAATTAATTGGCATGCTTACTGCCTATGATATGAAAATAAATGATGATATACCACCAAAGAAAGAAGAAGGATTCAAGATTTAAATGAAGAAAAAGAAGATGTTTGAAGTTAAGAAACTCAAGGAGGATGACATATATGATATTGATGAAGATGAACTAATTGATTTGTTTACAAGGAAATTGAGAATAGGTTCAAGCATGTATAAGAGTAAACTCCCCTTTAAATGATTCAATTACAGAGAGGTAGGACATTTTTCTAGTGCCCTCATAAGCATAAGAAGAATGGAGTATGGTGAAGACCAGGATGAAGACAAGAAAACATATAGGTCTAATAAGAGGAAGAAATGATTGATAAAGTATGACAACAAGAAGTCATTTAAGAACAAAAAGATTCTCTACACTAGTAAAGATTATAGATCATTAGATTAGAGTGAGGATAGTGATTTTGAGTTTGATAATGAAGATGATTATCTCATTGAATATAAAACCCTCTTCATGGCTAAGGAAGGAATTTGTTCAAATCAAAAGGAGTCTACTTGGAGATATTTAAATGATGATAAAGATGAGGTGGACTGTAAGACTAAATTCATAAATGCTCTTAAATAAATAAAGATTGAGAAGATTAATAAGAAGATGAAGTCAAAAATCAAGGACTATGAGGAGAAATTCAATGGATATGAAGTAATAATAAATGAAAACACCAAGGATCATAAATATATATTCAAGCATCTCAACTATCAATTGGAAATCCTATCTAAAAGCTTGAAAGCTAATGAAGATGAGTGTTTAAGGTATGTAACTTAAAATGAGTCATTAAAATTTGAGTTAGAGAAGACATATAGTAAGATGAAATCATTTGTGAGATTTTAAAAAATCTCAAGTGATCTAGATAATATTTTGAGTGGTAAAAATCATGCAAGTGATATAATTGATCTTTGATACAAAGTAGAACTAGAAAATACAACTCAAGACAAGATGAAGACTAATATAAATCAGAATTTGAAAGTCAATAATCAATCAAGGAATTAAGATGTTGGTAGAGTGAAGATAAATAATATCAAAAAACCAAATTCCATGAGGTATGCAATTTATAATGGTTACTATTACACTTTTAATCAGTTTGGTCATAGAGATAGAGAATGTGAGAGACCTATTAGAAATGAGTTTACATGGAACTATGATGGGGTTCATCAATCAAAAGATGAGTTTTATTCAAAAGGATGAGTTTGTTTAAATTTTTAAAATAATGGACATATTTAAATATTTTGTTTTAATCAGGAATGGTAGGATAAGCTTCTTGAAAAAGGTATCATGTACTTTAACTATCAACAGAGAGGTCACATTTTCTTACAAGATAGAATAACTTTAATCAGTTTACTAGAGTGAAATAAAGAAATAAAGTTAACTCATGGAAACAAAAGGTGGTAAGTGTGAGTATTGATGAGTTTTTAGGTCTAAGTAATCTATTTACTATGGTGGATAATGCTACAAAAGTTAGAGAGTGATAAAAGATCTCATTGTCTGCTCATGTTGTGAATGAAGAGATAAATCTCAAGGAGAATACCAACATTTTGATTGAGGCTATTTATAAGGTGTGTTTAGATGCTAATGAGAAACTTGTTATTTGTGATCAAGTATCAATATTGGTTCCTATGTTGTCAAGGAATGAAGGTGATATTTTGTAATGAAAAGAAGATAATTTAGTGATCAAAATATGTCAAGATTCAATAGTTTCACCAAATGTTGTATATCCTATCATAGAGGAGAAAGTGAATGATCCAAAACTCAAAAGTTCTAGTTGATAAATATTTCAAGAACATAAAAATAACATAGTAACAATGAATTCTTTAAGAGATGTATTATTACTCAAGATTGTAATACAACTATATGCTTATCTCTGGGAAGATATGTCTAATTTTCCATTTTAGGTTACATCTTCATTTATACCCATTTTGAAAGTAGGGGGAGGATGTGGAATGCCACCAATATCTAGGGATATTAAGTGGTTTGACTTCCATGCTTTAAAACAATAGATAATTTGAGGAATTACTATTTTTAGAGACTTACTATTTTTAGACTGCATTACTAAAATTGAAATTTGGGGCACTTTCATTGGGTTTTATAGGGTCAAAATTGATCAAGCATATATCCATTCCATCTCATGGTTTTCTATTCATTCTTATCTTTCCAATGGTTCAAACGGTGAGTCAATTGGATCTATCGTGCAAATGTTATGGCTCCCAAAAGTTCTGCCATCAATTGGGGTGGAACTATCACCTGAATTATTGTCTAAACTATTGCTTGGATCATTCCTCCCTCATTGAAAATCAATGGTCCCCATTACATCAATGTTCCTCATCAGGTGTGTCAATTGTGTCTTGATTTGATTCTCTATGATCCACTCACCTTGGTGGCTAAACTGGGCCCTTTTGACCACTCGATAAAGTGGAATAAAGTGTCCTCTTGTTGTCTTCATCGAAGTGTCCATAATCCAATCCTCCTCCACTAGAGTAAAACTATATGGATCAATATAATCAATGTCTAGTTGGTCTTCTATGACTGAAGTGTCTAATGGAGGTGGATGATATGGTTTGAGGAGCTCCATATTGAATATTGGATGCAAACCAAGGTAGGCTGATAGGTTCAACTCAAAAGAATTTTCTCAAACTTTTTTGGAGATGTTGTAGGGACCATATCATAGAGACCAAATTTTTATATGTGGGCTTGTAAGTCATTTATTTTAAATCTAAAAATAAATGCCGTTTGAACCATTGGAAAGCTAATAATGAGGAGAACACTGTGAGATGGCATTGAGCTCCACTTGATGAAGTTTGACCCTTGAAAACCCAATGGAAGTGCCCCAAATTTCAATTTTAGTAGTACAGTCTAAAAATAGTAAGTTTCTAAAAATAGTAATTCCTCAAATTCTATATTATTGTAAACTATAGAAGTCAAACCACTTAATCTCCCTTAAGATTGGTGACCTTCCACATCCTCTCCCTGCTTTCAAAAAGGGTATAAATGAAGATGTAACCCAAAAAGGAATATCAAACATCTCTTACCAGAGATAAGCATATAGTTGTATTGCAATCTTGAGTAATAATACATCTCTTCTCAGAGAATTCATTATTACTATGTTATTTCTATGTTCTTGAAATATTTCTCAACCAGAACTTCTAAGTTTTGGATTAGTGGTATCAGAGCAGTTTGTCTTGAGAGTGTATGATCCCAAGGATGAGGTCAAGCTATAAGAAGCTTGGGTGGAAAACAACAGAGCTTCCAAACTATCCACCTATTCACTCTAAATGACTTAAAATGGTGGATGACACTGAGACATCTGATCCTTTCAAGGAAATGGTGAATGAATCCCTCTAATGGTAATAAGCATAGATGCTACAATAATTTGCCCAAATTCTTCAACAACTCCCAATGGGAAATTTTAGCTCCTTAACTGCACTTCCTGGTTCCTCATCCATGGAATGTCCTTTCATTAGCCCAACACCCTTCAAGGTTTAGGTGAATTTTGATATTCCTACATTTGAATGCAAAATCAATGTTAATGTAGTATAAAATTGGTTAGATCAATTGTCTTCCTACTTCTATGTAAATAAATTCACTGATGGAGAAAATATCACTTTTGCTCATTTGAAAGCATCATTGCCCATGAAAAACTAGTGGGAAGTGTACAAAAAGAGGTTCAGTATAGATGACATTGGCCTTAAGGTGGAACCTACCTAGGATGATTTCATGGAAGTGGTGAAAAAAGAATACTATCCCATTGGAGCATATGATGATCTGTACATACATTGGCAACAACTTTGCCAAGGTAAGGACAAATTTATTCAATATTACACAGACATTTTTCATTCTTTCTCTGCAAGATTGGGCATCCAAGAAAGTGAGAAACATAATGCTCTTAAATATCATGGTAGAATACAATGGTACATATGGGGGGAAATGGAGCTGTTTAATTTGAAAACCCTTAGGGAGGCATACAAATTCATAGTGAAGATTGAGTAAAATGTATGGCTCTCAAAAGTTCTATCATCAATTGGGGTGGAATTGTCACCCAAATTATCACCTGAATTATTGCCTGGATCAGTGAATGATGTAGAAAAAGAACATGTTATTAAAGTTTAGACTAAGAAGAACAAGGAAATGAAGTCTTATATCTATAAAAGGACTCCAATTTTTACTAATGATATGTGGGCCACTCTTGACTTCACTTTATTTTAGAGCATTATGGTGTAGAAGAGGTCTATATCTATGCTTCTTAAGAGAATTCTTTTAGTAGAGAATCAAGTGTTTTTGTGGTGTTCTTCAAAATGTCCTAAAAGGAAAGAGATGAGTGTTTCTAGTTGGAGTTGGTGTGTCAAGATGGGAAATGTGCTTTGATGAGGTTACAATGATGTCATAAGGTGTTTTTACTCTTTATGTAGTTTATACAATTAGAATGGGTGTTTTTTGGTGTCATAATGAGATAGATGGAATGTCAAGTAGATTTTGGCACTTATAAATGTCTGTGCACTTCTTTGTGATGTGCTCTAGGTGGTTTTTTGGTTGAAAGGTATGTTTAAGTCAAATTATAGATTTTTGAGTGCTCTTAGTTTTCTCATTTTTGGCATAAGGGAAAGTAGGCCTAAAATGGGTTATAGGATGTATGGGCTCCATAAATTATGGATTATCAAATCTTGGTCTAGAATTGTGTGATGGTTGTTTCTAGGTGTGCAAGAAGTTTCATAGGTGTGTGTTGACCAGAAAGAGGTTTGTAGATTTTGTTTGTTTTGAGATTCTAAAGTTTTGGGCTATGATAGAAAAGTGGCTTGCCTTATGAGTTGAGGTCTAAGGCTTCTTATTAGGTTTAATGGGCCAAATGGGTTTTAAAATCAATAATCACATATATTTAAAGTTTTTTTTTCAAATTATTAAATTTTTGGTCAAAATGGAGGCCTAATTTTACTAGTAAATTTGTGAAAGAATTATGTTGTAGAGGAGGAGCTAGATGATGCAAATTGGTGTTCTTAAGGGGGCATATGAGAGTGATCCATATATGAATTTTTAGGTCTTCAAAATATGTCTACTAAAATATTTTGGCTCTAAAAGTTATAGGTACAATGATAAAGAGTATATATAGGCCTAGTGTGAAGATTTGATGTTTTTGCTCAATTTATCCAAAAGAGAAGGCATGAGTGTTTCCAGGTGAGTTATCAGGCTAGTTTTGAGTATGTTTCTTATTTGGTGAGTGGGATGAAGTTATGTTAGTGGTCCTTGAGGTGGATTGAGATAAAAGGCTAGTGAGAGCGAAGGGTAGTAAGTCATGGTAGAGGTTCCCATACTTAGCCAGATTATCACTACATGTCATGTAGATATGAATGAACCAAAAACTTGTGCCTTTAATGTAGGTACTCAAAAAGTTAATAATGGTTAAATTTTTACATGGAGATGTTTTTTTATAGTGCTAAGAATCTACCCTAAAAATTTGGAGTCTTGAAATTATTTTTATCTCAAGTTATACAGCCTCAAAGTTGCTCTAGTAGACTGTGATGGGTGAGAGACCATCAAGTTTTATCACATTGATGTCTGAGGTCATTGGTCTAAAAGATCCATGGTGAGAAATTAATCATACACATTGAGATCAATGGTTTGTATGAACTCAGCATGTTAAAAGTTTCACACACAAGTGACAAGTGTCACAATCTTATTAATTTGATAGATAATCAATTATGAGCGAGGGTTCATACTTATGAAGATCAACGGGTGTGAGACCAGTCAAAGAGTTAACAAAGTATACAGGTTTACCAAGTGGTAAAAATACAAGGATTGACATCAATGTGTTTATAAGGCATGTGAGGGTATCAAGTGTTTTAATCTTAGGAGATCAAAACTTAGATCAATGATGAGCATTACAAGATACAAACTTAATTCATAGAGATTGACAAAGTGCATTTCTTCCACATTGTCAGGAAGCAACGAGATGATAAAAAGTGCTTGATGTTTAACAACACGAAAAGGTAAATACTAAGCTAATTTTGAGGTAGATTGATGATTTGTATTTTCTCAAGCTATTGTAGGACACATGATGATGAATAAGTGTTCAAATTTTAATAGTTTCTTAGTGACCATTGGAATTCAAATATTTGAATTTGTGAGGGAAGACCAATCTACAGTGTTTTTGATATAACTTTTTATATTTGAAAAATTTGATCATGGTGTAAAAGGAAATGTTGTAGAAAACTTCTTGGTGCATCCACAAAAACTAGTTAGAGTGTTTAATTATTTGTAAAAGAAAGGATATAGATATCCAAAGTTTAATGTGTATGTGTTCATTCTCTATAAATAACTTGAGAAGGGTAATTGAGTCATTTTGATGGTATTTCAATGTTTTAAGATGAATTAAGTATTAGAGTGTGTTGTATACTTCATGAATACCATTTTTACGGATTATAGAGGTTTGACAAATGTAATTTTTTTATGATCAAAGGCTTAGAAGTTGAGTATGTATTCATTATTGGTGATCGCATATACATAATGATGTTTAAGCTAATTGTGTTATAGTATAAAGGGTGTTGTGATGGATGTTGTCACTTAAAGTAGACCTATAGATCATGTGGCATGGTTCTATGTTTTTTTAAAGTGTTCTTTTTTTCTATGTTTACTTAAATAAGTGTCAAAGAGGTGAATGAGTCTCCATATGACCTAAAAGGACACTTAGGCCTATTTAAAAGAGGGTAATACTTAAAGGTGACCCATGTAGATACCTTAAGAGTAAATTCACGTGTTGTGGCCAACAAGGAAGGTTGTGAACATGATATTAATGAAGACTCTATAAAAGGTGAAACTAAATATGATGGTTTGTAGACTTGTAAAAAGTGGCATGTGTGAGTGTTATGGAGAGAAGGATAGATGTTGTCTATGTGATCTTGGTGGTTTATTTGAGAGGTAGATCATAGTGTGGTTTATGTGTATGAACATTTGGTCATGTTGTTACGATTGTGAAAGATTTTTTTTGATAAGTGTAGAGTGATCCAAAAGGTGGTTATGAATGCATTGCTTGTGTGTGCGAATTTGTGAGAGTGTAAAGTGGAAACAGAGAAAGTAAGAGGATTCCATCATTATGTTTATTTGACATCAAATTATAGGTGAATATTAGATAAAAGGTAGATACATTGGTTATTGGTTACCTATGGGGTTATATCCTCTTTGCTAGTTGGATCTAGCTAAAGGTCAAGTGGGTTCTTGACTAAATTAAGGGGTAGGTGTTCCTTGATCAGTTGGTGCTGGTCTAAATGTTAAATCTTGTATTTATAGTACTGTATTCCAAATTGTAATTTTCAATGGGGTTTATTCCCCAAGAGGGTTTCCCACATAGATCTTGTGTTGTGTGTGTAATCTTGCATTATCTATGTTTTCTTTGTTCTAAAAATCTTGAATTCTTCTTAAACGGTTATATTGAATGCTTAAGTGTTTGAAGGCTTTGTAAATTGAATTGGATTTTTTCCACTATTGATTTACCCCTCCTCTCAGTGGCTTGTACCTATAACATAGGGGACTAGGGAATTAATATTGGTAGAGATAATGGAGGATAAATAATAGGGATTTTGAGATATAAAGGAAGAAAGACTTATTTTTTGTGTAATTGTTAAAGTGGGAAAAGGAATCATAGATAAACTTCTAGCATATATACTAGGACTTATAGGTATTTTATCCTCAATTATGTGTTGACATCCCTCCATATTATGCAATGGAGAAGCAAAAATATATGTGTATACAAAGGAGATTTTAGGTGTTAAATTTCCTTCTCCAATATAATATTCCTTGGATGGGCCAACTTGTTCCTACATCTATTCTTATACTTGAGGAGGGGGTATGTGGATAGGTTTACAAATCCTTTCCTACTTCTCAATCCTTTTGGCATCCTCCTTGGTGATGGTAGGATCATACTAGATCCTTTGCACCATAACCATATACATTTTGGCCTTAAAATTCTTTATATCCACCTCAAAATCATTTCAAAATTGATAAATATGATGCCATGGTCATAATATTGGTGCCCATTATTGATCCTTACTTTCCTTTCATATTTTTTGATATGATCCCTTACATTTTTTCTTGGGTCCCAGTGTCTAAAAGGTTCCATTTTAAACCCATATGTGCCTTTATCTTTCCAACCAAATGGAGATGATCCCAGCTTATGTCTTACATCCTGCCAATGTTAAGAAGAGTTTGATGGATGCTTGTTTAGCCTTATTTAATTCACCATCAACATTGTTTGCTAGTTGGGTAGTAATCTCTTGTTCAACTAATATTTTAGGCATAATTATTTATAAGTATAAATGATGTGCCTTTTTGCATTCAATTCTAATTACTATGCTCTCTGAGTACACCCATTAATCACTTATATTTTGAATAGTTTTATATATGGGGAAATAAATCCTAGGCATGTTCTTACCGTAAATTTCTTGATAGATAATGGGATAGGGAGTCTCTATTATCCTTTTCATGTTTTTATTGAGCTTGTGTACATGAATAACATTGAACTCATCACATATCCTTATTTTAGATTAATTAGGAGATGGTTTTTAGGGTTTCTCATAGGATGAATACATAGTTGCATCCATCATATCTACCACATAGGACAATATGTAGAAATTTCCATCTAGGAAACTTGTAGGATTTGTGAGTTTCATAATCAAATTAGAGTTAATAATCTCCCCTAATGCAATGCTTTTTTTGGAAGTTCAAATCATATCTATCAAAGGGACCCACACCACAACACATAAGTGTTGGTTGAAAAATCATATATACTATCTAGTAGATCCATGGTGATTTTCATTCCTAGTCTAAAGACCATAATTGGGATATATAAGGTAGTTCCTTAAATTATAAAGTTATTTGGGTTACCATCCCACTATTATAACTTGTTGATATTATTATTCTAAAGTCATGAATTCACCATGTCTTAATTATATGACATGGTTGATAAGGGAAGCCTATAATTATTGGATAATTGTCAAATATTTCATGGTGATGTCATAGAGGTGTCCTAGTGAGTGGATGAAGTGTCTTGATAGTCGAAGTGATAATGACAAAGTGTACAATATTCTTATCCTAATATGCTTGAAGTAGGTTTGGTTTATCCTCAATTTTGGAATGGTTATAGATGTTCAAGAATGAATATCGTGATTTAAGGATATGAAATAGGTCTTATAAGAGTTTTTCTATGCTTTGGTGCTTGTGTGC
This sequence comes from Torreya grandis, assembly GCA_037957365.1. Classification (NCBI taxonomy): domain Eukaryota; kingdom Viridiplantae; phylum Streptophyta; class Pinopsida; order Cupressales; family Taxaceae; genus Torreya; species Torreya grandis. The sequence goes on along the minus strand of JARHVA010002639.1, from coordinate 464,833 downwards.
ATGAGTGGATTTCATTTGGTTGATCATTGTTTTCAATAGATATTTTAGGTTTAGTGGCAGAAAAACTGAGTAGGAAATTTGCTAACATCACCATTACCAAGTGTAGATGAGTTAGGGGGAGTTGATCATATGGTTATGATCATATTAGTATTTACTTTCTATGCACTAATTCTCAAGTCATGCGATGAAGTGTAGTCAAAGATATGTGGGTGAAAAGTTGGGCTCTCAGGCATTTTGATAGTGCTTTATATGTTCAAATAGAGATAATTTAGCATGTTGATGATCTCATCAACATCACACATGGAGGTGTCAAGAGGAAATGGTCACATGGGTTTATTCAGTATTGTGCCTAGTTACTATGTACTAAATTTTAGGTCATGTAATGAAGCACAACAAAAGATACGCAAGTGAAAATTTGGGTTCCAAGGTATGTTTGGTAGTGTTTTCCCATACTTTTCCAAATTTGTATGTAGTAATAAAATGTGAGTAGGAATTTTTATGTAGTCATATTTTGTACATATGGCTTTATTCAATTTTATGCTTAGTTGATCTATTATAGTCATATAAAATGCAAAAATTGGTAACTTGAGCATGGTTAATGACATGCAATCCTTAGGTATCTCTTTCTTGCTCTCTAAACCTTCTTAGTCTTGTTTTCACTGATTCTTAGTCATCTATGGCCTTCCAAACTTGACCCCAATTGAGCTAGGACCCTCTCTTCATGACCAATCCATCCCCCCAGGTCTCATCTACTTAAGACAATAGTGCCAAAGTTAGACTATATTATTGGACCTTAGGGTGTCCTTTTTTTATAACTCTTGTTTAATCATAATTCAAGCAAAGATTACCATTTTTCCTTGATTCCTCTTGTTCATTATGTTAGCTTAGTCTGGTTTCCTCTAACCAATGACTAATAGATCCCTATAAAATCGCATTCAAAGATCATTTGGAGAGGGTTGGAAAATATCATTTAAGCAAGAAATAATACAAGCAAGACCACTCAAGTAATCTTCCCTATTCTTTGCATACAACTATACTATGTACTTTCAAGCCAATTAAAGTCCTTACAACAGTCCATAGTCATCTCAAGCATACACAATTTTAGCATTTCTTGTATTTCCTTCACTATTACACCAAACACTCTTAAAGGGATAACTACATATGGCTTGATCCATCATCGAAGTATTAGTATGTTGGTAGAGTTCCCACAAATAGGGTGTAAATTACATCCAATGCATCTTACACACACTAACCCCTTTACCCATTTGCCAAAGGTTTTTTAAATTATATAAAAGATACAAGTACATAAATAATCATCTCTACATGGAGCTCTGTTGATAGCAAGGACCTAAATATTGGTACATAGGCTCACACCAAGTAGGGCAAAAAAAACTTAGAAAGATTAAATCCTCAAGACATTAACACTAGAGAAGGACTGCACCATTAAAGCCTAGGGTGTTTAGTTTCATGCCATGCACCTAGGGATATGATATATTAATGTATATGGGTTGATGGAGATGCCACGTACATAGGCTCACACCAAGTAGGCAAAAAAACCTAGAAAGCTTAAATCCTCAAGACAATAACACTAGAGAAGGACTACAACATTAGATCCTAGGGTGTTTAGTTTCATGCTATGCACCTAGGGATATGATATATTAATCTATATGGGTTGATGGAGATACCGACATGTGGCATCTCCATCAACCCATATACATTAATATATCATATCCCTAGGTATATAACATTTCAATCCTCCTATCTAATTATAAAATGAAGTCTAGGATCATATTTATTATAGTGTCCTAGTCTTGCATACAAATTTTCAAACCTTGTCTAGTCTAGAATAAGCTATGTTTGATTTTCTCTCTCACTACTATTTTTAGAAAAGGTCTAATTGTAATTTAATTTCATAAATAAATAGATTTAATTAGAAATATTATTGAATGATTTATCCTACTTAGATCCAATTATTAAAAAGGAATAAAACTCCATTATTCCTAAAAATTACTCATTTGGTGAACCTAACTTACTTAGAATTTCACATAAAACCCCTTGAAACCCTAGGGTGAATTCCTAGCTAATTTTTCCAATTAATTTCTAAATTTTTTTCTTGAATATTAAAATCATAAATTCCTCAAATTTTAAAATTAGGTAGTAAATTTTAAAATAAATTTATTTCAAACCCTAGTTACATACACTCGGTCCCAGTAATTTTCTAACATTAATCCAATAATTTCCTAATTTTTTTGCTTGCACACATAAATAAGAACTTTATCTCAAATTTTAAAATTTTGTTGTAAATTTTAAAATAAATTTATTTCAAATCATAATTACATAAAATAATCCTAGTAATTTTCCTATCATTTTTAAAAATTTTAAGTGCATATTAAAATCATAAGATCACTTTAAATTTCAAAATCATAGTAGTTTTTAAAATATTATTTTCTCAAAACCCTGGTTGAATCTACTAAATTAAGCATAGAAATTCCCATAAAATCAAGCACTTTCCTATAAATTTTTGACTTTTTTTCTTGAATGCTTAACTCAGAAATTCAATTTCAATTTCACAAATTCATAGTATTTTGTAAATATATTTTTGAAAAATACCTTCATGCATGTAATAGCTGTTTCTATGCAAAATTGCTTTCTACATTTAAAGAAGAAATAAGAAACTGAAATAAAAGGTTAAGGCTAGAAGTTCCTGATAAAGTTGAGCGCACCGAAATAAGATGTTAGAAGATTCTCCTCTTTGGCTGTGGAGGAATGACACCTGTGAAAAAGAGACTAAAACACGGAAAGATGTTAGTCAAAGATATGGTGGGTTGTCAGGCGAACGCCTGATCCCGGAAGTACGAAGACTCCCTAGAAGGATATCAACCCACTGATAAAAAGTGTAATATTGGACGAAAGTAGATTAAAATGATAGAAATAAATGACAGAAAATAAAAATGCGTACCTGATAAGCAGCACTGTTCTGCACAGTCACCGGCGTCGGTCTTTGTGGTGCCAGCATCGGTCTGGGAAGGTGTCGACGTCGGTTGAAGTACCGTCGTCGGTCGGGGTAGTGATCGGCGTCGGTCGGGGCAGTGATCGGCGTCGGTCGGGGCAGGTTCTGGACAGAGTCTGGGCGAGTTGTAAAAGGTCTTGACAGGGTCGGGACAAGGGATTTGAAGCTTCGGGACGGGGTCTGGGCAAGGTAAGGTCGGGACAGGGTCTGGGCAAGGTAAGGTTGGGATAGAAGCAGGGATGTAAATGAGAGATGCTGGGTCTGTGGATTCGGGATGACAGAGCTAATGCAAAAATAGTAACCAAGAAGAAATAAAACAAATAGAGTAAATACTTACCTGCCAGAAGATGCGATAAAAGCCATAGTTGCGGTGCCAGATTGAATGCAGATTGGTTGATGCCGAGAGTGGGTTGATGCTGAGAGTGTTGATGTCAGAGTTCGTAGGTTGATTGAATGATTGCACAGGTTTCGATTGATCAGCGTTTCGAATGGTTGGCGGATGCTGATGAAGGTGAGGGACGGTCCCAGAGACGGTTCGACAATCATTTTGGGAAACTGAATGATAACTGATAACGGATAACGGCAAGGTGACCGACGTCGACAGGATTGCCGACGTCGGCCGATAGGTGACCGAGGTCGGCGACATCGGCCGGGTAAAGACCGTCGTCGGCAGATGCATAATGGGGATAGAGTCTAGCTTTAGCTCTGTGCTCATTTTTACATGCTGCCAGGGTCAAGGTTGGTGGAACAAGTGATCGACAAGGGTTAAATAGGTGAAGAAGAATAAGATGGGGAGTGACCAGGGGAGTTAACATGATTTCGGTGTCTACATTTGCCCCTTTTTGTCTTGTTGGTTGTTCTAACGAACTGCAAGACAAAAATAGGAGTGATTACCCCAGGTGAGGGATAAGGTTGATTTCATCTTGTTGGTTGTTCGAATGAACTGCAAGACAAAAATAGGAAGCAGATAGGTTACCCCGATTATGGATGAGGTATTCACCCAGGTGAGGGATAAGGTTGATTTCGTCTTGTTGGTTGTTCGAATGAACTGCAAGACAAAAATAGGAAGCGGATAGGTTGCCCCGATTATGGATGAGGTATTCCCCCTCAAAGCAGGAGTCGAGGGAAGGGAACCGAGAATCGGGTGCTGATTTGACAAAGAGTGGATAAAAAAGGGGTGAGGGTAAACACTGCAAAAGTCGTGATTGCGCGCATACCACTGCACGAGATGGTCAAGTCAAAAGTGTCGCAGGTCAAGGGTCGAGGAGTGCCAAAATTGAAATAACTGGGCCCTAGCATTTAGTCGTCTACTGATCAGGTCACTCAATCTAAGCTGAAGCTCCAAATGGTCATCGTGTTCCAGGTATCCCAGGCTCAGGAAGTGCTCCTAGAAACACGAAAAAGCCACAAGTAGTGCGGATCAACCGGTTTGCGATCCTATACTTGTGAGGGTTCAAAAAGGTCTGCGCATAATTCTGCTAACCAGTCATGAGGTAGCATACATGCAAAAACAACCAAGGCAACAATGTCTTGGAAGTAGTCGAGGTCAGCGGAGATAGGCATGATCTCCAATGGTTAGTGGTCGAGGGGAGGAATGGATGAAAGGATGTGGCCGAGCTAACCCCAGAAGACCCCATGTCAACTGAGTGCTACTTACATAACCCTGGTGATAGGGCCTTAGGCCAATGTAGTTCTCCCTAGAAGGGAGGGAGGGTCAAAGGGATAAAATGGGTCATGGTCAAGGACAAGATTATGGTTAAAAGAAGGAAAGAAGGTTTGTCCATCAGAGAGACGAACAAACGAGAATGGTTGAGCTAACCTCAGAAGACCCCATGTCAACTGAGTGCTGCCTACATAGCCCTGGTGATAGGGCCTCAGACCAATGTAGTTCAGACAAAGGGTCCGAGTGGTAGACAGGTGGTTAAAATGGTTGATAGATTGGTCGATGATTGGATGAAATGATGAGGAAAAAAAGATGTTGCAGCCTTTTCCAAATGGTGTATTCTGCAACATTGGTTGAGGGGTTTTTCATCCCTAGCAATATTCCATATTCGTGATGGATGTATGCTAAAAATGAATTGAGGTTTATTTATGCTTCAACAAGTATTGGTTTATGCTGAACATAAATTGTGGCGGGTCGATAGTTTCCATGTGTATTGGTGTCCATAGAAACTAGGGTGAATAGGCTAGGTCAGGTTGATGGTTTGAAAAGAGAGTGGAGTTGAGTCGATTGACAAGTGATGAAGGTGAATGTGACCAAAATGTAGAAGAAGTGAAAAGCATATTGCTCTTTCATTGACAAGGACCAAAAAGATAGCATAAATAGGGGTTATGAGAATCAAGAGCCCCATTCATGCGTGACGTCGTTGACCGTGGTTATGTTAGAGAGGTAATCGAATCACTTCGACATTAAAGTGAGCTCGAAGTCCCTTGAGCGGGTGATAGGAGGAGGAAGAAGGGTAACCCATTTTAAGAGCAAAGATAACGATGCCCCTTTTTATAGGAGACCCTGAGACAACTATAAGTCAAGTCCATGACTTATTCAATTTTTTTTTTTTTTTTTTTTTTTTGGCGCAGACTGATCAATGCGGGAAGCCTGCATAGAGATGTCATTTGTTTGGTGGTTAGGTTGTGAAGCTGATCAATGCGGGAAGCTTCTAAAATAGTGTTGTTTAGTGCCAGATTGAGTCATAGCCATCCTTCAAGGGAGTGGTCTAGATTTTTGTTTAATAAAAGGGCTTTTGAATAGCTGTCCTTCGAAGGATCAGTCTATTAATTACAGCAATGATAGTACAGCTGTCCTTCGAGGGAGCAGTCTGCTTTTTGATTTTGATATAGATATAGTGACCATGGATATTGTGACATCTTGATTTGTTTTGATAGAAATGTGAGTCATGGACAAGATTATAGAAGGTCAAGGACTCCCTTTTATGAGGACAAAGCATCCATACTGCATAAAAGGGGTTATAGGAATTGTTAAGAGGAATAGGGTTGAAAGGAGGTAGGATTAAGAGGATGGGGATTGCTCAAGGGACGAGCTCCAGTTAAGTGTCAAGTGGACGAGTACTCGACTACCAGTAGAACGGTCGCAGATGCAACGCATTAAAAGGCTCAGGTTCTGGGCATCCATCAAGAGAAGACAGACGATAAGTCCCTGATCCATACTTGTGCGTGATAATAAAAGGTCTGAGCCAATTAGGAGCAAAATTGCCTCGTTTACTTCGCTCCATATTGGTCACGTGTTGATTGATGAGTGGATGGATGTGAAGTTGACTGATATGGTCATTGATTGATCGAGACTGGTTGAATGTGTGGATAAAAAGGTTGGTCAATGTTTGATTGAGATTTGGTCATTTGATAGTTGGTCAATGGTTGGTCAAGGGTTGATTGGTTGGTATTTGGTCTTTGGTTGGGTTGAATGTTTGGTTGAGGTCGGGTTAAATGTTTGGTTGCTAGTCTGGTTGAGGCTAAGTTGAAAGAGTGATTGATATGTGATCGAGATTGTGTTGAAAAATTGGTCGAGGTTTGGATGAAGGTTGAATTCCCCCAGCGGCTAGGGAGAATGTTTGACAGATTGGTTAAGGTCGGTTGAGGTATAGTAGTCAGATGGACTGTGTTGATGTCAAATAAGGGGGTTAAAGGTGACAAAGGAACCAGAACCTGGCATAGAGATCCTGATTTAGGTGATGAGGTTGAAGAGGTATGAGTTGGTGTTGATGATTTGTCAGAGGGATGGTCTAGAGGATCCTTGATGAGAAGGGAATCCTTTCTCCGTTGGTGACGAATGACAGCTTTAAGAGCGCAACAACGCTCAATGTCATGTCTCAGAGTATGATGATAGTGACAGTATTTAGAGTTGTCGAACCAAGAGGGTCTTGATCCGAGAGTTGATGAGAGGGGCGGTGTTGAAGGCTTGATAACGTGGTCAAGAAGAGAGGTGTCATTCCCCAGACATTGGCGAATGGTGACCTTGAGGGCACAACAATGTTTCATGTCATGTTCAGGCGTGCGATGATATGCACAAATATGAGTGTCGTCGAACCAAGGTGGTTTAGGTCTAAGAGAATGATATGGTTTGAGAGGCAGAAAGTTGAGGCGAGATGACTGCAACAAGTGCCATAACAGTAAGGTATAAGAACCTGCTAATGGGTTTGGATATTTTATTGCAGTGAGGGTTGATGACGTTGGTTTAAGAGGTGTAAGAGACTTTGGTCGATGATTTAGAGAAGATATATATTTGACAGGTTGATAGAGTAATGGAGGCGACGTGCCTCTGTGAAGGATGGGAGTAGGAAGCACTCCAATTAAAGTGGATGGATGTGGGCCTAAGATTGAAGGTAATGACGAAGGTGGGGGAGGAGTCCTCTGATGTGGTCTAGTGGTCTTTGTGGGTTTGAGTCGAGGGCCACTATTGTGCGAGGCAAGGTTAGATACGGGTTTGGGTTTAGATGTGGACGGAGGTGAGTGAGATATAACAATCTCAGGCAAAGGGCAAGAGGAAACCGTGACTGGGTCTTCCTCAATCGAAATGGGCGAAGAGATAGGGTCTTCTCTTGGTGGAGAAGAAATAAGAGAGTCTGGCTCCTCAAGTGGGCAGAGGGCATGGATGATCATGCCTTCTACTTGTAGTTGAGGAGTAGGTAAGGTAGGGTCTTCGGATGAAGGTGGGCTTAATGGCGTTGATGTGGTCAAAGCGTCCTCTGATACAAGAGAGGTAGATGGAGGACTAGTAGGAGAAGGAGGTTCCTCATCCTTTATTGGAAGAGGTTGGTCAAGGACAAGAGGCAAGATAGTGCTAATCGTGTGAATGTCATGGTCTTGAGGGTCATTGGTCAAAGTTTGGACGTTGTTTTGAGTAGGCGGATGATTCGGAAATGGTTGTTTGAAGATGTCAATATGTTGGTTAGGTGGGGCGTTCGGGTTATCCAAGATAAGATCGCCCTTGTTTAGCATGTCCTGGACGAGGTTTTTAAAAGTTTGATAGTGATCCGTATCATGGCCTTTGACACGGTGATAGTTACAAAAGTGATTCTCCCTGTACCATGCAGGGATAGGTGTTGAGGGGTCGAATTGATGTGGTCGGATTGAACGGAGATTGAGGACCCCCTGCTTGACGAGTTTATCCAAGATAGAGGCATATGACTCTCCAATTGGAGTGAATTGACGCTGTATGGATTGACGTTGAAAATGTTTATTGATGTAGTCTAATGTTGAAGATGCTGGTCGGTTGGTTATTATTGAAGATGATGGTCTAAAGATGACAGTGTTTTCTGACCTCTTAGATTGAGAGTGGGCAGAAGAAGGTCTGGAAGAAGAATGGTCATTGGTTCTTGTGTTAGTGTTACACAATTTGACCTTATCTTCTTCAATAGCATGGAGTTCAAGCTTTCGGGCCATGGTGAAGGCCTCGTCGAAAGTGTGGAATGTTTGAACCCACAAGGTGGATGAGATGTGACTGACACATGCTCGGGAAAAGAGCTCAATGAGCTCGGGTTGAGGCAAGGAGAAAGAGAGCTGGTTAATCAAGTCTCTCCAACGGGCGACAAAATCAACTACTAATTTGTCATCAAATTGCCTAATGGAGTAAAGGTCTATGATCGAGACTTGTTTAGTGATATTGATTGAGAAATGGTCAACGAATAATTGAGCAAGTTGAATGAAGGAAAAGATAGAATGTCTGGCAAGGGAGCTATACCAGTCAAGGGCAGGGCCAGAAAGAGACATAAGAAACGTGCGTAATAATAATGCATCATCGTGGGCAATAAGATAGCAGGCATGTCTGAATGCCCGTAGATGTTGTTGTGGGTCTTCCTTACTCTGAAAGCGAGTAAATTTAGGAAGCTCCCAATGGTTGGGGTATGGTCGAATAGGGACAGAAGGATGAATGGGCTCGTTATAAATCTGGTCATATGAAGAGATATTATTTGAACCAGAAATAGAAGCTTCGAGACTGGATATTTTATCTATCAGCATCTTGATGACGTCTGCTGACGGATTGGTGGACGGAGCGCCCCCAAGGTTGTAAGGTGCTTGAAAGAGGCTAGAGGAGGTATACGACGTAGTCAATTGTACCAGTAAGGGTGCAACGTACGGATGACTAGTCGTAGGGGTAGAAGTAGAGGTTAAGGGTGGTTGCGTCATGAAGGTCGAAGGTATAAGTTGACTAGGCACCGCCAAAGGTGGTTGAATAGCGGCACTGGTATAGGGATAGGTTGGCACTCCTACATTTGTGGGCGCAAGAGTGTAAGGGGTTGAGGCAATCAAGTTTTGATACGATGTAGAACTTGGTTGATTTGTAGATGATTGAGGGGGTAATGAAACCCCGATGGAGGTCGGTCAAAAAATAGACAAAGAGGCCAAACTTTTCATATTGGCCATGGTTGAGTTAACGGTTGGGGCGAAAGGCTGAGTCAAAAAAGGTTGGGTGGCGAATGGTGTGGATGTCGTCGCCACGTCACCAGAAAGGTCTCGCGTTGGGTTTCTCACGAGATAGTTATGGAGGGCTGCGGTATTGAGGTCCAAGAATTTTTTGAAATCCTGGTCCCCTTCAGGGATGATGGGAAGTTGAGTCGGGGTCAGGGTCGGTCCTGTAGGAGTTCTTTCAGTCTCTGAGTGGAACTCCATGATAGGACGGGTTAGAGATGAGGTAGATGAAAGTAGTTGACGGCCAGAGTGGTCAAAAAGGGCCTTGGTTTGACTGTGTGTCAAAACCATAAAAGGCAAGAGAAAACGTCCTTACACACTCAAACAAATAGATAAGAACTAAAAAGATGAAGACACAAGCAGATCCTAAAATTCTAGAAGTAAATTTTTTAGGATTATAGTGGCTTATGCCTTAGAATGTGTGTTTGGGGAGGTTGGCTTTGTGAGTCGGGTCCTAGAAGAAGCAGTCTATGGAAGGTTTTGGGTTTTGTTATGGTGCTCAAGAAGTCTGTGTTAGGGTCTGGTACATGGCCTGGTGCTAAGGAGCAAGCTCCCCTCACTTCACGATTCCAGTGGTTAGCTGGTTTTGCTTAGCCAAGATATACCTCGCCTAGAGATTATACTCCGCCAGAGAAAGGAGTGGGCTTCCCTCTTGGTGATGAAATCCAAGTAGGGTTATCGGGATGGGTAAGGTATCCGCTGGGGGATGAAATCCTAGTCGGGCCTTGTCTCAGGTAAGTTAAAATGTTTATTTTGTGCAGGTGGTTTGGTCGTGTAACATCAAGTGATCTAGATTAATTCAATATGCGGTTTAATTACTATGTGTGGTCTAAGAGATGCAGGCAAATAAAAATAAATGCAAAGTGTTTCAATGTCCAAGTCGAAATGTTTGTTCGTATGAAGACGAATGGAGAAAGAGTCGAAGAATATGAGTTTAGCTAGTCTAGAAGTGCAAGAAAGAAATGTTCATTTTAGTTCTGCTTATGATGTCGTTTAAGAAGAGATGAAAGGAGGCGAAAAGGAAGAAACCTAAATGAACGAAAGAAAGAAAGAACCCAAGGAGGACCTAGGGTCCCACCAGGCGTGCCAAAATGTTTCTATGCAAAATTGCTTTCTACATTCAAAGAAGAAATAAGAAACTGAAATAAAAGGTTAAGGCTAGAAGTTCTTGATAAAGTTGAGCGCACCGAAATCAGACGTTGGAAGATTTTCCTCTTTGGCTGTGGAGGAATGACACCTGTGAAAAAGAGACTAAAACACGGAAAGATGTTAGTCAAAGATATGGTGGGTTGTCAGGCGAACGCCTGATCTTGGAAGTACGAAGACTCCCTAGAAGGATATCAACCCACTGATAAAAAGCGTAATATTAGACGAAAGTAGATTAAAATGATAGAAATAAATGACAGAAAATAAAAATGCATACCTGATAAGCAGCACTATTCTGCACAGTCACTGGCGTCGGTCTCTGTGGTGCCGGCGTCGGTCTGGGAAGGTGCCGACGTCGGTTGAAGTACCGTCGTCGGTCGGGGCAGTGACCGGCGTCGATCAGGGCAGGTTCTGGACAGAGTCTGGGCGAGTTGAAGAAGGTCTTGACAGGGTCGAGACAAGGGATTTGAAGCTTCGGGATGGGGTTTGGGCAAGGTAAGGTCGGGACAGGGTCTGGGCAAGGTAAGGTCAGGACAGAAGCAGGGATGTAAATAAGAGATGCTGGGTCTGTGGATTCGGGATGACAGAGCTAATACAGAAATAGTAACCAAGAAGAAATAAAACAAACAGAGTAAATACTTACCTGCCAGAAGATGCGATAAAAGCCATAGTTGCAGTGTCGGATTGAATGCAGATTGGTTGATGCTGAGAGTGGGTTGATGCTGAGAGTGTTGATGTCAGAGTTCGCAGGTTGATTAAATGATTGCACAGGTTTTGATTGATCAACGTTTCGAATGTTTGGCGGACGCTGATGAAGGCGAGGGATGGTCCCAGAGACGGTTCGACAACCGTTTTGGGAAACTGAATGATAACTGATAACGGATAACGGCAAGGTGACCGACGTCGGTAGGATTGCCGACGTCGGCCGATAGGTGACCGATGTCGGCGACATCGGCCGGGTAAAGACCGTCGTCGGCAGATGCATAATGGGGATAGAGTCTAGCTTTAGCTCTGTGCTCATTTTTACATGCTGCCAGGGTCAAGGTTGGTGGAACAAGTGATCGACAAGGGTTAAATAGGTGAAAAAGAATAAGACGGGGAGTGACCAGGGGAGTCGACACGATTTTGGTGTCTACAATAGCTCCTATTTTGCTTCTTGAGGTATCACCTTACATATTTGGGAGCTCCATACCCTTTTTATGTATATTCCATTTCCTTATTTAGATTATATTAGTTTAATATTTTCTACTATTATCTAAGTTGTTTTAGTTATACCACCTAAGTTACTTGCATCTCTTCCTTCAAGATGAAGTATAAAAATTAGTGGCAAACCTCCCAAATTCACCCAAATTCTTTCAATCCAACCATTCACCATGGACAAATAACTAGCTTAGGTTCTTTTTATAAATCATACATATCCACATTACACAAATTTTCATGAGGATAATTTTGATAATGAGTAGTATGAAAATAATAATGATGATGTACACACCGATGTCATGCTCCACCACATTAGACTATTGATCCACTTCTACCTATTATTGATAATGAAGTTGTCCTTAACAAAGATTTGATTTTACAAAGTTTTAGAGAAAGACTTAGGGAACAACCAGAGACCATACTCTTATCTTATTATGGAAATTAAAAAGGCTAAGCAAGTTGAGGCTTCCATTCCTTCATACCAACCAATTGAAAATGACACTATAGGGGTAACATTTCTCAACAACCCCTATAGCAGCCCAACCTACTTCTATACCACTAGCTACAACTAGTACATCTTTGTCTCTTGATGTGTTAGTCCTTATATAAGAGATAATATCTCTTTAATCCTAGATGCAACATCTTGAGCAAGGTGCCTCTAGAACTACACATGATTTGGATTCTTTTGCTTTACTACATATACCATTGCCATGTCACATTACTTCTACAACCTTGCCACAAGGTTTTTTTCAATCCAAGATTACTTTTTATGATTACAAGGGTGATCCAGAGACACATTTCAGAGTAATTCATGTAACATAATTGGACTATGTACTAAATGACTGGATACTTACAAAGTTTTAGATTAAGGTAAAAGCAGGTTTTGAAGGGGCCCCGAAACCCTATACATCAAAAAGAAAGATAAACCATTAAGCACAACCAAGTTTAAAAGAACCTGAAACCAGTAAAACACCTAAACTAGGTTTTACAGGGACCTACTACCAATAAATGTGACTAGATAAAACTATCATCAAAACACTAGAAGGAAAGTTAATAGACTAAAGCAGCAACCTGAAAAACCTCCCAAACCAGTAACCAACAAACCAGTGAAGCAACTAGTTTACCAACCCAAAAAAATTGGTCAGCAAAAGGGCACATTAGATTTTCCTTTTGAATTGAGGTTTTTTTTACATGACCAAAGATTCTTATCTAGAGGGGGGATTAAAGGCTTAGACTTCTTCCTCTTAACTGCTGTCCATCCATCCTATAACTTTTCAGCCTTAGCAACCCATGCCCCATAAGACAATGATCCATGGAACCCAGGGGACACGGATGCCACAACAAACTCCTTGTGAGAATAATAAAAAGTATGACTCTTAGGAGATCCTCTGAAACAATGGAAGATACCAATGCCACCTCAACCACTGGCTCAAAAAGATCACTAACCACAGCCTCCGCAGGAGCTTCAAAGGAATGTTTCACCAAAGAATCCTCCATAACCACCAGCTCAAAGCGAACAATATCCTCAGTCTCAAGAATAACTAGAGATTCTAAGAGTTGTTTAACCATGTAATGCTTAGAGGAAGCCTCAGACCACCAAGAAGGTTGTCATCTAGATTTGGATTTCCAACAACACAATGAGTAGCAATATGACCCATCAGGTGGCACTTCCTGCAACAAAAATGGATACCCTCAAAATCCAACATTTGTGTCCAAGTACCCCTTGGGGAATCCAAAAAAATAGCCTTAAGAAGGCCCTTAGAAACATCCAAATCTACTAGAAAGTGTACACAGGTCGAATGGAGAATATCTGATGTGTCTGCATACGCAAATAACAAATCCCCAATAACATTTCCAATAGTTTCAAAAACTGAATCATGCCAAAGATGTATTGGAAGATTAGGGAGCTGGACTCAAATAGGGAACTTATTAAAGGATTTCAAAAGAGGATCAAAATCCATATGCCATGGTTTGGCCATAAGTGGATATCTACCCTACCAATAAAAATTATTGTGGCATAAAATAATCTTCCTATCATTGGAGTAGAGGAACTTTGCTATAAAAAAACCTTTAACACATGGGAAAATTTGGACATTATTTTCAATAAGTGGCATCTAGTTCCTGGAGATCCAACCATGTAGATATGCAAGAGAGGGCCAAAAGCCAAGGAAGTGAAAAATAGTAGCAAGAGAGGAAAGCTCTTCTATCATATGGAAGATGTCTTCAACTGATTTAGGATCTAGAGTTACCCTAATAGGTTTTAAAGCACTTGCAGGTGAAACATGAGAAGGCCTAGATGATGCGTGAGGAAGAGCATCATGTAGTCTAGCTTCAAATGTAGCCATGTCAACAAAAGTCCTTCCCTTGAAACCAAGACCTGAACCAGGAGCAGGAGATCCATAAGCCAGACGTGAGGCAGGATACTTACAAAGTTATTTCTATGGATCTTAAAGGATTATGCTTTATAATGGTTTTATAGTCTACTAAATTAGTCAGTCAATGCACTCAATCCTTTAGCTGACATGTCCCTAACATAGTTTAGTATCAACATTGGTAATAAAGTTTCTTATGCTCAAATTTCTCAATAGAAATAATGACCAAATGAGCATCTCATAGATTATGTTTTTCTGTATAAGACCATCTTGGCTAAAATGACTTGCCCCATGGTAGATCAAGAGTTGCAAGATATTTTTGAATAAAGAATTCTAATAGCACTTCATGAATCAGTCCTATTCAAATCATTCTCTTCCTTCACTAAATTGTGCTACACATTAAAGGAAAGAGAAGCTAAACTAATTTCAATAAGAAAACTAAATTACACTACTACATTAGACATAGCTAATAAGAGTAACAAAAAAGTCCCATATAAGGTCAAGTTTAATGATACTAAAGGGCATAATCAGCCTACAATCAATGCGGCTTTAGAGCCTCCTTAGCAAATAGTTTTATTAGCACTCCCAAAACATACTTTCTCACATCTTCTTATTCCTCTAGCTAGGGTTTTATAGTAGCTTTTGGATTGTAATATCATATCTCTCCATTTTATTTGAGAAGTTGATCAAAAAAATCCTCTTTTAAAAGGATATGATCAACAAGCATTTTTTGATTACCACAGGGCACCAGACCATATAAAAAATAGATGCATCATGTCAGGAATCTAGAACAACAAACATGCTCTGATACCACTTGTTGGTATCTGGAACAACAAACATGCTCTGATCCCACTTGTCAGGATGCGAAACCGGAAACATACAATTGATTACCAAACTTCAAACAACTTAATATGCGGAAATAACCAGATTCACCAAGTAACTAGAATTCAGAACAACACAGCATATGAGAGACAATACACAACTTGTATTAACACTTTATACAGAAAAGAATACAATAGAGAATATGCCACATCTTCTCCACCACCTTACAGAGGATTCCCACACCTCAAGTGAACAGTAAATCTTCTCCCCAAAGCTCTCCCTCTCACCGGTCCCAACACCCAACTCAAATACAGAGTTGGTGTTCACCTCCCATGCTCCACGCATAACACAAGTGCTCCACGCACTCCACAAGCACTCCACGTGCTCCAGAAGTACTCAAGGTACTTCAAGTAGATCTCCCATGAATCTGCAACAACCTGCAATTCAACAGACCATACTTATGGAAGGAACTTCCTTGCCTTCCTCTCTTGCTCTATCCGAGTACACACCTGTACTCCAAGTAGATCCTGCCTGATACTGCTCCCTGTTGTGTTGCTGTCTGTATGACCTTGCACACCTGCAAATCAAACAATGGTTCTATTCACCTGTGAACCTCGACCTTGCATACACATACACCTGCAGATCAACGATCTTACTTACCATGTAGATCTCCTATATAGGCCATGCAACTGTGACCAAGATCCTACACTCTTGAAGAACCCAGCTGGCTCTCCAATCCAGCACCAACAAGCCTGGTACTGTGGCACTAGGAGGAACGCACCATTGCTCTACCTCACACACAGAAGGAGCTTATAATTATGCTCTCTTACTCCCTAGCACACTTTTCCAATACAACCATGAGTCTATTATATAGATCTCATCCAAACAATAATTAGACATCTAATTACAATAATTAGATCCGCAGCTCTCAGTCTAAAATTAGATCTCTTCATGCAAACACTTGGTTCGTTAGCTAACTGTCCGTAAATAGCTCGCAGTCGAACTACACAGGCGACCGACGCCGGTCCCTGTCCGCCTGGGGGTCGCCGACGCCGGCCGATATATGACCGACGTCGGTTGCCTTCCTGTCTTACCCTGCCGACGCCGGTTGGCCAGACCAACGCCAAACACTTCTGACACTTAGCAACTCATTCTGCAACCTCCTCCATGTCTGCATCAGTGAAGCTTTTAGCTCCACAATCCTAACAATCTCCCACTTGGAGATAAACAGCTGCACTGTACCTGTACCTGTACTCCGTCTAATCTGTTTCTTGGTTTGTATCCCTCTTCAAGCTCCCACCTGAAGACAACACACCACACAACCTGTGATGTACCACCTGTCATCCGAGTACCCTGCCACATCCAAACCTACAACACCTGTAGTGAAGTCCTGACCCTGCATAGCAACACCTGCTGCTGGTCCCTCTCAGAAAACCTGAGAACCCACTTCCCCGAATTGGCTCCTAACTCTGACAGCTCCCACTGCATGGGAATATTCAGGTCTATACCAGACCTCATGTGATTTCGGACACTGTACCTGTCCATCCCTTAGTGTGCTCTGGCTCTGCATCCCGAACCTCGCCAACACCTGATTCACATCAGCTCCCACTCGAGACAAAATCAACCAGTGATCTCCATGCCTCCCATGTCAAAGAATTCCGCTGCTCCAAACTCCTCATGACATGCCACTGAACTAATCTTACCCTTAGCTCAGCAAAACCCTGTATGTACACCCCTGCTAGCTAGCATACTATCCACATACAGCAACAGAATGATGTCATGACCATCATCCTCCTGGTAAGTCAAACCACAGTAGTTACCTGACACTGACTGAAGCCATGCTTCGTCCTCCACCTGTCAAAACCTGTACCACTGTCCTGCAGCTCCACAAGACCATATACCTGATCTTCCGTCTCACGTATCCGTTCTCTCTATTCTTCTACTAAGGCATCCATTCGTCTCTGTGCTTTTATCCAGCTGGCAAACCTACCAAGACACCCGTCTGGTTCTGCATCATAAACCTGCCAAGCTCACACCTGTTTCCTGGATCCTTCCTGCTATACAATCAGCAACAAGTATGAAGAAGAGGAACAACGAATTTGAGGGCCTACTTACGCCTTCAGTCCTCCGTATGGGTGTTTGAGACTCCTTGACAGCTTGCTGTCCACCCAAAAATTCGTTACAGTGACCGACCTCGGTCACTCCACAGTCTGCATCCGACCGACGTCGGTTCCATGCGTCTGTACCTGACTACGAACCTGCCTGCGCTGGTGTCTGCTGCCGACATCGGTCCTCCTGACCGACATCGGTCTTACATACTGCCGACGTCGGTCCCATGACCGACGTCGGTCTTACCCTGTCCGACATTGCCGGCTTCGGTCTGCACATGACCGACATCGGCACCTGTCTGTTCGACGCCGGTTCCTCCTGACTGACATCGGTGTCTGTGTTCGCCTGTGAGTGATGACTTTTTACCCGCGAGCTCCTTTGGATCAAAACCCATGTCCAAACTGCCCTGCTCAGATGTATCCAGCCTCATCCACTGAACTCTGTCCGCCATCTCCTCCAAGAACACCAAGGCTTTCCAGTTCTTAAGCCTGTCAAATATATCTGTCTTCCGCTTAAGAACATGCATCTCCTTCCTGCTCATGTGACCAAGCCTACGAAGCCACGTCTCCGCAACAGAAGAAGAATCAGTAATATAAACAAGTAGATAAAGTATACCTGTTTTCTTACCACCAGCTAATTCAAGTGCTACCGCTGTGAGAGTTCTTGTGCATCTCTCATCACCCAATCTTTCTGAAGAAATTAGCCATATCTCCAAACCTGGGACCTGCATGACCTTCATCAACACCTGTGTGTTGGCCGCCTGCAATTTCAGCTTCACTTCCCCTTTGCCAATTCTTTGGCAAGGCTTACCAGCTCCTCTATCTGGGGCTGCATGGAAAGAGGCAACCGAATCTTTTGTCCAAGATTCAACTTTATCCAAGAAACCTGCAAACACATCCTGTGCAATAACACCTGCAACATCTGTATCTTCAGTTTCTTCATGCTGATCTGTTACCAACCAATAATCTTCTTTTACCTGCTCTTTCTTTCCATCAGACCGTGAGTAATCGTCTGTGCTTTTCAACTCCTCCATTCTTAGCTTACTTTGATCTGCCGTTGCTCTACTCCCACTCAATCAGAAAACCCTGAGAGTGCCCTGTAATCAAAACACAACCTGCTTCCTGCAACCTTAGCTCTGATACCACTTGTTGGTATCGAGCTAAGAACCTACAACCAAGGCTCTGATACCACTTGTCAGGAATCTAGAACAACAAACATGCTCTGATACCACTTGTTGGTATCTGGAACAACAAACATGCTCTGATCCCACTTGTCAAGATGCGAAACCGGAAACATACAATTGATTACCAAACTTCAAACAACTTAATATGCGGAAATAACCAGATTCACCAAGTAACTAGAATTCAGAACAACACAGCATATGAGAGACAATACACAACTTGTATTAACACTTTATACAAAAAAGAATACAATAGAGAATATGCCACATCTTCTCCACCACCTTACAGAGGATTCCCACACCTCAAGTGAACAGTAAATCTTCTCCCCAAAGCTCTCCCTCTCACCGGTCCCAACACCCAACTCAAATACAGAGTTGGTGTTCACCTCCCATGCTCCACGCATAACACAAGTGCTCCACACACTCCACAAGCACTCCACGTGCTCCACAAGTACTCAAGGTACTTCAAGTAGATCTCCCATGAATCTGCAACAACCTGCAATTCAACAGACCATACTTATGGAAGGAACTTCCTTGCCTTCCTCTCTTGCTCTATCCGAGTACACACCTGTACTCCAAGTAGATCCTGCCTGATACTGCTCCCTGTTGTGTTGCTGTCTGTATGACCTTGCACACCTGCAAATCAAACAATGGTTCTATTCACCTGTGAACCTCGACCTTGCATACACATACACCTGCAGATCAACGATCTTACTTACCATGTAGATCTCCTATATAGGCCATGCAACTGTGACCAAGATCCTACACTCTTGAAGAACCCAGCTGGCTCTCCAATCCAGCACCAACAAGCCTGGTACTGTGGCACTAGGAGGAACGCACCATTGCTCTACCTCACACACAGAAGGAGCTTATAATTATGCTCTCTTACTCCCTAGCACACTTTTCCAATACAACCATGAGTCTATTATATAGATCTCATCCAAACAATAATTAGACATCTAATTACAATAATTAGATCCGCAGCTCTCAGTCTAAAATTAGATCTCTTCATGCAAACACTTGGTTCGTTAGCTAACTGTCCGTAAATAGCTCGCAGTCGAACTACACAGGCGACCGACGCCGGTCCCTGTCCGCCTGGGGGTCGCCGACGCCGGCCGATATATGACCGACGTCGGTTGCCTTCCTGTCTTACCCTGCCGACGCCGGTTGGCCAGACCAACGCCAAACACTTCTGACACTTAGCAACTCATTCTGCAACCTCCTCCATGTCTGCATCAGTGAAGCTTTTAGCTCCACAATCCTAACAATCTCCCACTTGGAGATAAACAGCTGCACTGTACCTGTACCTGTACTCCGTCTAATTTGTTTCCTGGTTTGTATCCCTCTTCAAGCTCCCACCTGAAGACAACACACCACACAACCTGTGATGTACCACCTGTCATCCGAGTACCCTGCCACATCCGAACCTACAACACCTGTAGTGAAGTCCTGACCCTGCATAGCAACACCTGCTGCTGGTCCCTCTCAGAAAACCTGAGAACCCACTTCCCCGAATTGGCTCCTAACTCTGACAGCTCCCACTGCATGGGAATATTCAGGTCTATACCAGACCTCATGTGATTTCAGACACTGTACCTGTCCAGCCCTTAGTGTGCTCCGGCTCTGCATCCCGAACCTCGCCAACACCTGATTCACATCAGCTCCCACTCGAGACAAAATCAACCAGTGATCTCCATGCCTCCCATGTCAAAGAATTCCGCTGCTCCAAACTCCTCATGACATGCCACTGAACTAATCTTACCCTTAGCTCAGCAAAACCCTGTATGTACACCCCTGCTAGCTAGCATACTATCCACATACAGCAACAGAATGATGTCATGACCATCATCCTCCTGGTAAGTCAAACCACAGTAGTTACCTGACACTGACTGAAGCCATGCTTCGTCCTCCACCTATCAAAACCTGTACCACTGTCCTACAGCTCCACAAGACCATATACCTGATCTTCCGTCTCACGTATCTGTTCTCTCTATTCTTCTACTAAGGCATCCATTCGTCTCTGTGCTTTTATCCAGCTGGCAAACCTACCAAGACACCCGTCTGGTTCTGCATCATAAACCTGCCAAGCTCACACCTGTTTCTTGGATCCTTCCTGCTATACAATCAGCAACAAGTATGAAGAAGAGGAACAACGAATTTGAGGGCCTACTTACGCCTTCAGTCCTCCGTATGAGTGTTTGAGACTCCTTGACAGCTTGCTGTCCACCCAAAAATTCGTTACAGTGACCGACCTCGGTCACTCCACAGTCTGCATCCGACCGACGTCGGTTCCATGCGTCTGTACCTGACTAGCAACCTGCCTGCGCTGGTGTCTGCTGCCGACATCGGTCCTCCTGACCGACATCGGTCTTACATACTGCCGACGTCGGTCCCATGACCGACGTCGGTCTTACCCTGTCCGACATCGCCGGCTTCGGTCTGCACATGACCGACATCGGCACCTGTCTGTTCGACGCCGGTTCCTCCTGACCGACATCGGTGTCTGTGTTCGCCTGTGAGTGATGACTTTTTACCCGCGAGCTCCTTTGGATCAAAACCCATGTCCAAACTGCCCTGCTCAGATGTATCCAGCCTCATCCTCTGAACTCTGTCCGCCATCTCCTCCAAGAACACCAAGGCTTTCCAGTTCTTAAGCCTGTCAAATATATCTGTCTTCCGCTTAAGAACATGCATCTCCTTCCTGCTCATGTGACCAAGCCTACGAAGCCACGTCTCCGCAACAGAAGAAGAATCAGTAATATAAACAAGTAGATAAAGTATACCTATTTTCTTACCACCAGCTAATTCAAGTGCTACCGCTGTGAGAGTTCTTGTGCATCTCTCATCACCCAATCTTTCTGAAGAAATTAGCCATATCTCCAAACCTGGGACCTGCATGACCTTCATCAACACCTGTGTGTTGGCCGCCTGCAATTTCAGCTTCACTTCCCCTTTGCCAATTCTTTGGCAAGGCTTACCAGCTCCTCTATCTGGGGCTGCATGGAAAGAGGCAACTGAATCTTTTGTCCAAGATTCAACTTTATCCAAGAAACCTGCAAACACATCCTGTGCAATAACACCTGCAACATCTGTATCTTCAGTTTCTTCATGCTGATCTGTTACCAACCAACAATCTTCTTTTACCTGCTCTTTCTTTCCATCAGACCGTGAGTAATCGTCTGTGCTTTTCAACTCCTCCATTCTTAGCTTACTTTGATCTGCCGTTGCTCTACTCCCACTCAATCAGAAAACCCTGAGAGTGCCCTGTAATCAAAACACACCTGCTTCCTACAACCTTAGCTCTGATACCACTTGTTGGTATCGAGCTAAGAACCTACAACCAAGGCTCTGATACCACTTGTCAGGAATCTAGAACAACAAACATGCTCTGATACCACTTGTTGGTATCTGGAACAACAAACATGCTCTGATCCCACTTGTCAGGATGCGAAACCGGAAACATACAATTGATTACCAAACTTCAAACAACTTAATATGCGGAAATAACCAGATTCACCAAGTAACTAGAATTCAGAACAACACAGCATATGAGAGACAATACACAACTTGTATTAACACTTTATACAGAAAAGAATACAATAGAGAATATGCCACATCTTCTCCACCACCTTACAGAGGATTCCCACACCTCAAGTGAACAGTAAATCTTCTCCCCAAAGCTCTCCCTCTCACCGGTCCCAACACCCAACTCAAATACAGAGTTGGTGTTCACCTCCCATGCTCCACGCATAACACAAGTGCTCCACGCACTCCACAAGCACTCCACGTGCTCCAGAAATACTCAAGGTACTTCAAGTAGATCTCCCATGAATCTGCAACAACCTGCAATTCAACAGACCATACTTATGGAAGGAACTTCCTTGCCTTCCTCTCTTGCTCTATCCGAGTACACACCTGTACTCCAAGTAGATCCTGCCTGATACTGCTCCCTGTTGTGTTGCTGTCTGTATGACCTTGCACACCTGCAAA
Organism: Torreya grandis; assembly: GCA_037957365.1. NCBI lineage: Eukaryota > Viridiplantae > Streptophyta > Pinopsida > Cupressales > Taxaceae > Torreya > Torreya grandis. The sequence continues at coordinate 442,581 of JARHVA010002639.1, read as the reverse complement.
TCAAACAATGGTTCTATTCACCTGTGAACCTCGACCTTGCATACACATACACCTGCAGATCAACGATCTTACTTACCATGTAGATCTCCTATATAGGCCATGCAACTGTGACCAAGATCCTACACTCTTGAAGAACCCAGCTGGCTCTCCAATCCAGCACCAACAAGCCTGGTACTGTGGCACTAGGAGGAACGCACCATTGCTCTACCTCACACACAGAAGGAGCTTATAATTATGCTCTCTTACTCCCTAGCACACTTTTCCAATACAACCATGAGTCTATTATATAGATCTCATCCAAACAATAATTAGACATCTAATTACAATAATTAGATCCGCAGCTCTCAGTCTAAAATTAGATCTCTTCATGCAAACACTTGGTTCGTTAGCTAACTGTCCATAAATAGCTCGCAGTCGAACTACACAGGCGACCGACGCCGGTCCCTGTCCGCCTGGGGGTCGCCGACGCCGGCCGATATATGACCGACGTCGATTGCCTTCCTGTCTTACCCTGCCGACGCCGGTTGGCCAGACCAACGCCAAACACTTCTGACACTTAGCAACTCATTCTGCAACCTCCTCCATGTCTGCATCAGTGAAGCTTTTAGCTCCACAATCCTAACAATCTCCCACTTGGAGATAAACAGCTGCACTGTACCTGTACCTGTACTCCGTCTAATCTGTTTCCTGGTTTGTATCCCTCTTCAAGCTCCCACCTGAAGACAACACACCACACAACCTGTGATGTACCACCTGTCATCCGAGTACCCTGCCACATCCGAACCTACAACACCTGTAGTGAAGTCCTGACCCTGCATAGCAATACCTGCTGCTGGTCCCTCTCAGAAAACCTGAGAACCCACTTCCCCGAATTGGCTCCTAACTCTGACAGCTCCCACTGCATGGGAATATTTAGGTCTATACCAGACCTCATGTGATTTCGAACACTTTACCTGTCCAGCCCTTAGTGTGCTCTGGCTCTGCATCCCGAACCTCACCAACACATGATTCACATCAGCTCCCACTCGAGACAAAATCAACCAGTGATCTCCATGCCTCCCATGTCAAAGAATTCCGCTGCTCCAAACTCCTCATGACATGCCACTGAACTAATCTTACCCTTAGCTCAGCAAAACCCTGTATGTACACCCCTGCTAGCTAGCATACTATCCACATACAGCAATAGAATGATGTCATGACCATCATCCTCCTGGTAAGTCAAACCACAGTAGTTACCTGACACTGACTGAAGCCATGCTTCGTCCTCCACCTGTCAAAACCTGTACCACTGTCCTGCAGCTCCACAAGACCATATACCTGATCTTCCGTCTCACGTATCCGTTCTCTCTATTCTTCTACTAAGGCATCCATTTGTCTCTGTGCTTTTATCCAGCTGGCAAACCTACCAAGACACCCGTCTGGTTCTGCATCATAAACCTGCCAAGCTCACACCTGTTTCCTGGATCCTTCCTGCTATACAATCAGCAACAAGTATGAAGAAGAGGAACAACGAATTTGAGGGCCTACTTACGCCTTCAGTCCTCCGTATGGGTGTTTGAGACTCCTTGACAGCTTGCTGTCCACCCAAAAATTCGTTACAGTGACCGACCTCGGTCACTCCACAGTCTGCATTCGACCGACGTCGATTCCATGCGTCTGTACCTGACTACCAACCTGCCTGCGCTGGTGTCTGCTGCCGACATCGGTCCTCCTGACCGACATCGGTCTTACATACTGCCGACGTTGGTCCCATGACCGACGTCGTTCTTACCCTGTCCGACATCGCCGGCTTCGGTCTGCACATGACCGACATCGGCACCTGTCTGTTCGACGCCGGTTCCTCCTGACCGACATCGGTGTCTGTGTTCGCCTGTGAGTGATGACTTTTTACCCGCGAGCTCCTTTGGATCAAAACCCATGTCTAAACTGCCCTGCTCAGATGTATCCAGCCTCATCCACTGAACTCTGTCCGCCATCTCCTCCAAGAACACCAAGGCTTTCCAGTTCTTAAGCCTGTCAAATATATCTGTCTTCCGCTTAAGAACATGCATCTCCTTCCTGCTCATGTGACCAAGCCTACGAAGCCACGTCTCCGCAACAGAAGAAGAATCAGTAATATAAACAAGTAGATAAAGTATACCTATTTTCTTACCACCAGCTAATTCAAGTGCTACCGCTGTGAGAGTTCTTGTGCATCTCTCATCACCCAATCTTTCTGAAGAAATTAGCCATATCTCCAAACCTGGGACCTGCATGACCTTCATCAACACCTGTGTGTTGGCCACCTGCAATTTCAGCTTCACTTCCCCTTTGCCAATTCTTTGGCAAGGCTTACCAGCTCCTCTATCTGGGGCTGCATGGAAAGAGGCAACCGAATCTTTTGTCCAAGATTCAACTTTATCCAAGAAACCTGCAAACACATCCTGTGCAATAACACCTGCAACATCTGTATCTTCAGTTTCTTCATGCTGATCTGTTACCAACCAACAATCTTCTTTTACCTGCTCTTTCTTTCCATCAGACCGTGAGTAATCGTCTGTGCTTTTCAACTCCTCCATTCTTAGCTTACTTTGATCTGCCGTTGCTCTACTCCCACTCAATCAGAAAACCCTGAGAGTGCCCTGTAATCAAAACACAACCTGCTTCCTGCAACCTTAGCTCTGATACCACTTGTTGGTATCGAGCTAAGAACCTACAACCAAGGCTCTGATACCACTTGTCAGGAATCTAGAACAACAAACATGCTCTGATACCACTTGTTGGTATCTGGAACAACAAACATGCTCTGATCCCACTTGTCAGGATGCGAAACCGGAAACATACAATTGATTACCAAACTTCAAACAACTTAATATGCAGAAATAACCAGATTCACCAAGTAACTAGAATTCAGAACAAGACAGCATATGGGAGACAATACACAACTTGTATTAACACTTTATACAGAAAAGAATACAATAGAGAATATGCCACATCTTCTCCACCACCTTACAGAGGATTCCCACACCTCAAGTGAACAGTAAATCTTCTCCCCAAAGCTCTCCCTCTCACCGGTCCCAACACCCAACTCAAATACAGAGTTGGTGTTCACCTCCCATGCTCCACGCATAACACAAGTGCTCCACGCACTCCACAAGCACTCCACGTGCTCCAGAAGTACTCAAGGTACTTCAAGTAGATCTCCCATGAATCTGCAACAACCTGCAATTCAACAGACCATACTTATGGAAGGAACTTCCTTGCCTTCCTCTCTTGCTCTATCCGAGTACACACCTGTACTCCAAGTAGATCCTGCCTGATACTGCTCCCTGTTGTGTTGCTGTCTGTATGACCTTGCACACCTGCAAATCAAACAATGGTTCTATTCACCTGTGAACCTCGACCTTGCATACACATACACCTGCAGATCAACGATCTTACTTACCATGTAGATCTCCTATATAGGCCATGCAACTGTGACCAAGATCCTACACTCTTGAAGAACCCAGCTGGCTCTCCAATCCAGCACCAACAAGCCTGGTACTGTGGCACTAGGAGGAACGCACCATTGCTCTACCTCACACACAGAAGGAGCTTATAATTATGCTCTCTTACTCCCTAGCACACTTTTCCAATACAACCATGAGTCTATTATATAGATCTCATCCAAACAATAATTAGACATCTAATTACAATAATTAGATCCGCAGCTCTCAGTCTAAAATTAGATCTCTTCATGCAAACACTTGGTTCGTTAGCTAACTGTCCGTAAATAGCTCGCAGTCGAACTACATAGGCGACCGACGCCGGTCCCTGTCCGCCTGGGGGTCGCCGACGCCGGCCGATATATGACCGACGTCGATTGCCTTCCTGTCTTACCCTGCCGACGCCGGTTGGCCAGACCAACGCCAAACACTTCTGACACTTAGCAACTCATTCTGCAACCTCCTCCATGTCTGCATCAGTGAAGCTTTTAGCTCCACAATCCTAACAATCTCCCACTTGGAGATAAACAGCTGCACTGTACCTGTACCTGTACTCCATCTAATCTGTTTCCTGGTTTGTATCCCTCTTCAAGCTCCCACCTGAAGACAACACACCACACAACCTGTGATGTACCACCTGTCATCCGAGTACCCTGCCACATCCGAACCTACAACACCTGTAGTGAAGTCCTGACCCTGCATAGCAATACCTGCTGCTGGTCCCTCTCAGAAAACCTGAGAACCCACTTCCCCGAATTGGCTCCTAACTCTGACAGCTCCCACTGCATGGGAATATTCAGGTCTATACCAGACCTCATGTGATTTCGGACACTGTACCTGTCCAGCCCTTAGTGTGCTCTGGCTCTGCATCCCGAACCTCGCCAACACCTGATTCACATCAGCTCCCACTCGAGACAAAATCAACCAGTGATCTCCATGCCTCCCATGTCAAAGAATTCCGCTGCTCCAAACTCCTCATGACATGCCACTGAACTAATCTTACCCTTAGCTCAGCAAAACACTATATGTACACCCCTGCTAGCTAGCATACTATCCACATACAGCAATAGAATGATGTCATGACCATCATCCTCCTGGTAAGTCAAACCACAGTAGTTACCTGACACTGACTGAAGCCATGCTTCGTCCTCCACCTGTCAAAACATGTACCACTGTCCTGCAGCTCCACAAGACCATATACCTGATCTTCCGTCTCACGTATCCGTTCTCTCTATTCTTCTACTAAGGCATCCATTCGTCTCTGTGCTTTTATCCAGCTGGCAAACCTACCAAGACACCCGTCTGGTTCTGCATCATAAACCTGCCAAGCTCACACCTGTTTCCTGGATCCTTCCTGCTATACAATCAGCAACAAGTATGAAGAAGAGGAACAACGAATTTGAGGGCCTACTTACGCCTTCAGTCCTCCGTATGGGTGTTTGAGACTCCTTGACAGCTTGCTGTCCACCCAAAAATTCGTTACAGTGACCGACCTCGGTCACTCCACAGTCTGCATTCGATCGACGTCGGTTCCATGCGTCTGTACCTGACTACCAACCTGCCTGCGCTGGTGTCTGCTGCCGACATCGGTCCTCCTGACCGACATCGGTCTTACATACTGCCGACGTCGGTCCCATGACCGACGTCGTTCTTACCCTGTCCGACATCGCCGGCTTCGGTCTGCACATGACCGACATCGGCACCTGTCTGTTCGACGCCGGTTCCTCCTGACCGACATCGGTGTCTGTGTTCGCCTGTGAGTGATGACTTTTTACCCGCGAGCTCCTTTGGATCAAAACCCATGTCCAAACTGCCCTGCTCAGATGTATCCAGCCTCATCCACTGAACTCTGTCCGCCATCTCCTCCAAGAACACCAAGGCTTTCCAGTTCTTAAGCCTGTCAAATATATCTGTCTTCCGCTTAAGAACATGCATCTCCTTCCTGCTCATGTGACCAAGCCTACGAAGCCACGTCTCCGCAACAGAAGAAGAATCAGTAATATAAACAAGTAGATAAAGTATACCTATTTTCTTACCACCAGCTAATTCAAGTGCTACCGCTGTGAGAGTTCTTGTGCATCTCTCATCACCCAATCTTTCTGAAGAAATTAGCCATATCTCCAAACCTGGGACCTGCATGACCTTCATCAACACCTGTGTGTTGGCCGCCTGCAATTTCAGCTTCACTTCCCCTTTGCCAATTCTTTGGCAAGGCTTACCAGCTCCTCTATCTGGGGCTGCATGGAAAGAGGCAACCGAATCTTTTGTCCAAGATTCAACTTTATCCAAGAAACCTGCAAACACATCCTGTGCAATAACACCTGCAACATCTGTATCTTCAGTTTCTTCATGCTGATCTGTTACCAACCAACAATCTTCTTTTACCTGCTCTTTCTTTCCATCAGACCGTGAGTAATCGTCTGTGCTTTTCAACTCCTCCATTCTTAGCTTACTTTGATCTGCCGTTGCTCTACTCCCACTCAATCAGAAAACCCTGAGAGTGCCCTGTAATCAAAACACACCTGCTTCCTGCAACCTTAGCTCTGATACCACTTGTTGGTATCGAGCTAAGAACCTACAACCAAGGCTCTGATACCACTTGTCAGGAATCTAGAACAACAAACATGCTCTGATACCACTTGTTGGTATCTGGAACAACAAACATGCTCTGATCCCACTTGTCAGTATGCGAAACCAGAAACATACAATTGATTACCAAACTTCAAACAACTTAATATGCGGAAATAACCAGATTCACCAAGTAACTAGAATTCAGAACAACACAGCATATGAGAGACAATACACAACTTGTATTAACACTTTATACAGAAAAGAATACAATAGAGAATATGCCACATCTTCTCCACCACCTTACAGAGGATTCCCACACCTCAAGTGAACAGTAAATCTTCTCCCCAAAGCTCTCCCTCTCACCGGTCCCAACACCCAACTCAAATACAGAGTTGGTGTTCACCTCCCATGCTCCACGCATAACACAAGTGCTCCACGCACTCCACAAGCACTCCACGTGCTCCAGAAGTACTCAAGGTACTTCAAGTAGATCTCCCATGAATCTGCAACAACCTGCAATTCAACAGACCATACTTATGGAAGGAACTTCCTTGCCTTCCTCTCTTGCTCTATCCGAGTACACACCTGTACTCCAAGTAGATCCTGCCTGATACTGCTCCCTGTTGTGTTGCTGTCTGTATGACCTTGCACACCTGCAAATCAAACAATGGTTCTATTCACCTGTGAACCTCGACCTTGCATACACATACACCTGCAGATCAACGATCTTACTTACCATGTAGATCTCCTATATAGGCCATGCAACTGTGACCAAGATCCTACACTCTTGAAGAACCCAGCTGGCTCTCCAATCCAGCACCAACAAGCCTGGTACTGTGGCACTAGGAGGAACGCACCATTGCTCTACCTCACACACAGAAGGAGCTTATAATTATGCTCTCTTACTCCCTAGCACACTTTTCCAATACAACCATGAGTCTATTATATAGATCTCATCCAAACAATAATTAGACATCTAATTACAATAATTAGATCCGCAGCTCTCAGTCTAAAATTAGATCTCTTCATGCAAACACTTGGTTCGTTAGCTAACTGTCCGTAAATAGCTCGCAGTCGAACTACATAGGCGACCGACGCCGGTCCCTATCCGCCTGGGGGTCGCCGACGCCGGCCGATATATGACCGACGTCGATTGCCTTCCTGTCTTACCCTGCCGACGCCGGTTGGCCAGACCAACGCCAAACACTTCTGACACTTAGCAACTCATTCTGCAACCTCCTCCATGTCTGCATCAGTGAAGCTTTTAGCTCCACAATCCTAACAATCTCCCACTTGGAGATAAACAGCTGCACTGTACCTGTACCTGTACTCTGTCTAATCTGTTTCCTGGTTTGTATCCCTCTTCAAGCTCCCACCTGAAGACAACACACCACACAACCTGTGATGTACCACCTGTCATCCGAGTACCCTGCCACATCCGAACCTACAACACCTGTAGTGAAGTCCTGACCCTGCATAGCAATACCTGCTGCTGGTCCCTCTCAGAAAACCTGAGAACCCACTTCCCTGAATTGGCTCCTAACTCTGACAGCTCCCACTGCATGGGAATATTCAGGTCTATACCAGACCTCATGTGATTTCGGACACTGTACCTGTCCAGCCCTTAGTGTGCTCTGGCTCTGCATCCCGAACCTCGCCAACACCTGATTCACATCAGCTCCCACTCGAGACAAAATCAACCAGTGATCTCCATGCCTCCCATGTCAAAGAATTCCGCTGCTCCAAACTCCTCATGACATGCCACTGAACTAATCTTACCCTTAGCTCAGCAAAACCCTGTATGTACACCCCTGCTAGCTAGCATACTATCCACATACAGCAATAGAATGATGTCATGACCATCATCCTCCTGGTAAGTCAAACCACAGTAGTTACCTGACACTGACTGAAGCCATGCTTCGTCCTCCACCTGTCAAAACCTATACCACTGTCCTGCAGCTCCACAAGACCATATACCTGATCTTCCGTCTCACGTATCCGTTCTCTCTATTCTTCTACTAAGGCATCCATTTGTCTCTGTGCTTTTATCCAGCTGGCAAACCTACCAAGACACCCGTCTGGTTCTGCATCATAAACCTGCCAAGCTCACACCTGTTTCCTGGATCCTTCCTGCTATACAATTAGCAACAAGTATGAAGAAGAGGAACAACGAATTTGAGGGCCTACTTACGCCTTCAGTCCTCCGTATGGGTGTTTGAGACTCCTTGACAGCTTGCTGTCCACCCAAAAATTCGTTACAGTGACCGACCTCGGTCACTCCACAGTCTGCATTCGACCGACGTCGGTTCCATGCGTCTGTACCTGACTACCAACCTGCCTGCGCTGGTGTCTGCTGCCGACATCGGTCCTCCTGACCGACATCGGTCTTACATACTGCCGACGTCGGTCCCATGACCGACGTCATTCTTACCCTGTCCGACATCGCCGGCTTCGGTCTGCACATGACCGACATCGGCACCTGTCTGTTCGACGCCGGTTCCTCCTGACCGACATCGGTGTCTGTGTTCGCCTGTGAGTGATGACTTTTTACCCGCGAGCTCCTTTGGATCAAAACCCATGTCCAAACTGCCCTGCTCAGATGTATCCAGCCTCATCCACTGAACTCTGTCCGCCATCTCCTCCAAGAACACCAAGGCTTTCCAGTTCTTAAGCCTGTCAAATATATCTGTCTTCCGCTTAAGAACATGCATCTCCTTCCTGCTCATGTGACCAAGCCTACGAAGCCACGTCTCCGCAACAGAAGAAGAATCAGTAATATAAACAAGTAGATAAAGTATACCTATTTTCTTACCACCAGCTAATTCAAGTGCTACCGCTGTGAGAGTTCTTGTGCATCTCTCATCACCCAATCTTTCTGAAGAAATTAGCCATATCTCCAAACCTGGGACCTGCATGACCTTCATCAACACCTGTGTGTTGGCCGCCTGCAATTTCAGCTTCACTTCCCCTTTGCCAATTCTTTGGCAAGGCTTACCAGCTCCTCTATCTGGGGCTGCATGGAAAGAGGCAACCGAATCTTTTGTCCAAGATTCAACTTTATCCAAGAAACCTGCAAACACATCCTGTGCAATAACACCTGCAACATCTGTATCTTCAGTTTCTTCATGCTGATCTGTTACCAACCAACAATCTTCTTTTACCTGCTCTTTCTTTCCATCAGACCGTGAGTAATCGTCTGTGCTTTTCAACTCCTCCATTCTTAGCTTACTTTGATCTGCCGTTGCTCTACTCCCACTCAATCAGAAAACCCTGAGAGTGCCCTGTAATCAAAACACAACCTGCTTCCTGCAACCTTAGCTCTGATACCACTTGTTGGTATCGAGCTAAGAACCTACAACCAAGGCTCTGATACCACTTGTCAGGAATCTAGAACAACAAACATGCTCTGATACCACTTGTTGGTATCTGGAACAACAAACATGCTCTGATCCCACTTGTCAGGATGCGAAACCGGAAACATACAATTGATTACCAAACTTCAAACAACTTAATATGCGGAAATAACCAGATTCACCAAGTAACTAGAATTCAGAACAACACAGCATATGGGAGACAATACACAACTTGTATTAACACTTTATACAGAAAAGAATACAATAGAGAATATGCCACATCTTCTCCACCACCTTACAGAGGATTCCCACACCTCAAGTGAACAGTAAATCTTCTCCCCAAAGCTCTCCCTCTCACCGGTCCCAACACCCAACTCAAATACAGAGTTGGTGTTCACCTCCCATGCTCCACGCATAACACAAGTGCTCCACGCACTCCACAAGCACTCCACGTGCTCCAGAAGTACTCAAGGTACTTCAAGTAGATTTTCCATGAATCTGCAACAACCTGCAATTCAACAGACCATACTTATGGAAGGAACTTCCTTGCCTTCCTCTCTTGCTCTATCCGAGTACACACCTGTACTCCAAGTAGATCCTGCCTGATACTGCTCCCTGTTGTGTTGCTGTCTGTATGACCTTGCACACCTGCAAATCAAACAATGGTTCTATTCACCTGTGAACCTCGACCTTGCATACACATACACCTGCAGATCAACGATTTTACTTACCATGTAGATCTCCTATATAGGCCATGCAACTGTGACCAAGATCCTACACTCTTGAAGAACCCAGCTGGCTCTCCAATCCAGCACCAACAAGCCTGGTACTGTGGCACTAGGAGGAACGCACCATTGCTCTACCTCACACACAGAAGGAGCTTATAATTATGCTCTCTTACTCCCTAGCACACTTTTCCAATACAACCATGAGTCTATTATATAGATCTCATCCAAACAATAATTAGACATCTAATTACAATAATTAGATCCGCAGCTCTCAGTCTAAAATTAGATCTCTTCATGCAAACACTTGGTTCGTTAGCTAACTGTCCATAAATAGCTCACAGTAGAACTACACAGGCGACCGACGCCGGTCCCTGTCCGCCTGGGGGTCGCCGACGCCGGCTGATATATGACCGACGTCGATTGCCTTCCTGTCTTACCCTGCCGACGCCGGTTGGCCAGACCAACGCCAAACACTTCTGACACTTAGCAACTCATTCTGCAACCTCCTCCATGTCTACATCAGTGAAGCTTTTAGCTCCACAATCCTAACAATCTCCCACTTGGAGATAAACAGCTGCACTGTACCTGTACCTGTACTCCGTCTAATCTGTTTCCTGGTTTGTATCCCTCTTCAAGCTCCCACCTGAAGACAACACACCACACAACCTATGATGTACCACCTGTCATCCGAGTACCCTGCCACATCCGAACCTACAACACCTGTAGTGAAGTCCTGACCCTGCATAGCAATACCTGCTGCTGGTCCCTCTCAGAAAACCTGAGAACCCACTTCCCCGAATTGGCTCCTAACTCTGACAGCTCCCACTGCATGGGAATATTCAGGTCTATACTAGACCTCATGTGATTTCGGACACTGTACCTGTCCAGCCCTTAGTGTGCTCTGGCTCTGCATCCCGAACCTCGCCAACACGTGATTCACATCAGCTCCCACTCGAGACAAAATCAACCAGTGATCTCCATGCCTCCCATGTCAAAGAATTCCGCTGCTCCAAACTCCTCATGACATGCCACTGAACTAATCTTACCCTTAGCTCAGCAAAACCCTATATGTACACCCCTGCTAGCTAGCATACTATCCACATACAGCAATAGAATGATGTCATGACCATCATCCTCCTGGTAAGTCAAACCACAGTAGTTACCTGACACTGACTGAAGCCATGCTTCGTCCTCCACCTGTCAAAACATGTACCACTGTCCTGCAGCTCCACAAGACCATATACCTGATCTTCCGTCTCACGTATCCGTTCTCTCTATTCTTCTACTAAGGCATCCATTCGTCTCTGTGCTTTTATCCAGCTGGCAAACCTACCAAGACACCCGTCTGGTTCTGCATCATAAACCTGCCAAGCTCACACCTGTTTCCTGGATCCTTCCTGCTATACAATCAGCAACAAGTATGAAGAAGAGGAACAACGAATTTGAGGGCCTACTTACGCCTTCAGTCCTCCGTATGGGTGTTTGAGACTCCTTGACAGCTTGCTGTCCACCCAAAAATTCGTTACAGTGACCGACCTCGGTCACTCCACAGTCTGCATTCGACTGACGTCGGTTCCATGCGTCTGTACCTGACTACCAACCTGCCTGCGCTGGTGTCTGCTGCCGACATCGGTCCTCCTGACCGACATCGGTCTTACATACTGCCGACGTCGGTCCCATGACCGACGTCGTTCTTACCCTGTCCGACATCGCCGGCTTCGGTCTGCACATGACCGACATCGGCACCTGTCTGTTCGACGCCGGTTCCTCCTGACCGACATCGGTGTCTGTGTTCGCCTGTGAGTGATGACTTTTTACCCGCGAGCTCCTTTGGATCAAAACCCATGTCTAAACTGCCCTGCTCAGATGTATCCAGCCTCATCCACTGAACTCTGTCCGCCATCTCCTCCAAGAACACCAAGGCTTTCCAGTTCTTAAGCCTGTCAAATATATCTGTCTTCCGCTTAAGAACATGCATCTCCTTCCTGCTCATGTGACCAAGCCTACGAAGCCACGTCTCCGCAACAGAAGAAGAATCAGTAATATAAACAAGTAGATAAAGTATACCTATTTTCTTACCACCAGCTAATTCAAGTGCTACCGCTGTGAGAGTTCTTGTGCATCTCTCATCACCCAATCTTTCTGAAGAAATTAGCCATATCTCCAAACCTGGGACCTGCATGACCTTCATCAACACCTGTGTGTTGGCCGCCTGCAATTTCAGCTTCACTTCCCCTTTGCCAATTCTTTGGCAAGGCTTACCAGCTCCTCTATCTGGGGCTGCATGGAAAGAGGCAACCGAATCTTTTGTCCAAGATTCAACTTTATCCAAGAAACCTGCAAACACATCCTGTGCAATAACACCTGCAACATCTGTATCTTCAGTTTCTTCATGCTGATCTGTTACCAACCAACAATCTTCTTTTACCTGCTCTTTCTTTCCATCAGACCGTGAGTAATCGTCTGTGCTTTTCAACTCCTCCATTCTTAGCTTACTTTGATCTGCCGTTGCTCTACTCCCACTCAATCAGAAAACCCTGAGAGTGCCCTGTAATCAAAACACACCTGCTTCCTGCAACCTTAGCTCTGATACCACTTGTTGGTATCGAGCTAAGAACCTACAACCAAGGCTCTGATACCACTTGTCAGGAATCTAGAACAACAAACATGCTCTGATACCACTTGTTGGTATCTGGAACAACAAACATGCTCTGATCCCACTTGTCAGGATGCGAAACCGGAAACATACAATTGATTACCAAATTTCAAACAACTTAATATGCGGAAATAACCAGATTCACCAAGTAACTAGAATTCAGAACAACACAGCATATGAGAGACAATACATAACTTGTATTAACACTTTATACAGAAAAGAATACAATAGAGAATATGCCACATCTTCTCCACCACCTTACAGAGGATTCCCACACCTCAAGTGAACAGTAAATCTTCTCCCCAAAGCTCTCCCTCTCACCGGTCCCAACACCCAACTCAAATACAGAGTTGGTGTTCACCTCCCATGCTCCACGCATAACACAAGTGCTCCACGCACTCCACAAGCACTCCACGTGCTCCAGAAATACTCAAGGTACTTTAAGTAGATCTCCCATGAATCTGCAACAACCTGCAATTCAACAGACCATACTTATGGAAGGAACTTCCTTACCTTCCTCTCTTGCTCTATCCGAGTACACACCTGTACTCCAAGTAGATCCTGCCTGATACTGCTCCCTATTGTGTTGCTGTCTGTATGACCTTGCACACCTGCAAATCAAACAATGGTTCTATTCACCTGTGAACCTCGACCTTGCATACACATACACCTGCAGATCAACGATCTTACTTACCATGTAGATCTCCTATATAGGCCATGCAACTGTGACCAAGATCCTACACTCTTGAAGAACCCAGCTGGCTCTCCAATCCAGCACCAACAAGCCTGGTACTGTGGCACTAGGAGGAACGCACCATTGCTCTACCTCACACACAGAAGGAGCTTATAATTATGCTCTCTTACTCCCTAGCACACTTTTCCAATACAACCATGAGTCTATTATATAGATCTCATCCAAACAATAATTAGACATCTAATTACAATAATTAGATCCGCAGCTCTCAGTCTAAAATTAGATCTCTTCATGCAAACACTTGGTTCGTTAGCTAACTGTCCGTAAATAGCTCGCAGTCGAACTACACAGGCGACCGACGCCGGTCCCTGTCCGCCTGGGGGTCGCCGACGCCGGCCGATATATGACCGACGTCGATTGCCTTCCTGTCTTACCCTGCCGACGCCGGTTGGCCAGACCAACGCCAAACACTTCTGACACTTAGCAACTCATTCTGCAACCTCCTCCATGTCTGCATCAGTGAAGCTTTTAGCTCCACAATCCTAACAATCTCCCACTTGGAGATAAACAGCTGCACTGTACCTGTACCTGTACTCCGTCTAATCTGTTTCCTGGTTTGTATCCCTCTTCAAGCTCCCACCTGAAGACAACACACCACACAACCTGTGATGTACCACCTGTCATCCGAGTACCCTGCCACATCCGAACCTACAACACCTGTAGTGAAGTCCTGACCCTGCATAGCAATACCTGCTGCTGGTCCCTCTCAGAAAACCTGAGAACCCACTTCCCCGAATTGGCTCCTAACTCTGACAGCTCCCACTGCATGGGAATAATTAGGTCTATACCAGACCTCATGTGATTTCGGACACTTTACCTGTCCAGCCCTTAGTGTGCTCTGGCTCTGCATCCCGAACCTCACCAACACCTGATTCACATCAGCTCCCACTCGAGACAAAATCAACCAGTGATCTCCATGCCTCCCATGTCAAAGAATTCCGCTGCTCCAAACTCCTCATGACATGCCACTGAACTAATCTTACCCTTAGCTCAGCAAAACCCTGTATGTACACCCCTGCTAGCTAGCATACTATCCACATACAGCAATAGAATGATGTCATGACCATCATCCTCCTGGTAAGTCAAACCACAGTAGTTACCTGACACTGACTGAAGCCATGCTTCGTCCTCCACCTGTCAAAACCTGTACCACTGTCCTGCAGCTCCACAAGAAAATATACCTGATCTTCCGTCTCACGTATCCGTTCTCTCTATTCTTCTACTAAGGCATCCATTTGTCTCTGTGCTTTTATCCAGCTGGCAAACCTACCAAGACACCCGTCTGGTTCTGCATCATAAACCTGCCAAGCTCACACCTGTTTCCTGGATCCTTCCTGCTATACAATCAGCAACAAGTATGAAGAAGAGGAACAACGAATTTGAGGGCCTACTTACGCCTTCAGTCCTCCGTATGGGTGTTTGAGACTCCTTGACAGCTTGCTGTCCACCCAAAAATTCGTTACAGTGACCGACCTCGGTCACTCCACAGTCTGCATTCGACCGACGTCGGTTCCATGCGTCTGTACCTGACTACCAACCTGCCTGCGCTGGTGTCTGCTGCCGACATTGGTCCTCCTGACCGACATCGGTCTTACATACTGCCGACGTTGGTCCCATGACCGACGTCGTTCTTACCCTGTCCGACATCGCCGGCTTCGGTCTGCACATGACCGACATCGGCACCTGTCTGTTCGACGCCGGTTCCTCCTGACCGACATCGGTGTCTGTGTTCGCCTGTGAGTGATGACTTTTTAC
Source organism: Torreya grandis (assembly GCA_037957365.1). Taxonomy (NCBI): domain Eukaryota; kingdom Viridiplantae; phylum Streptophyta; class Pinopsida; order Cupressales; family Taxaceae; genus Torreya; species Torreya grandis. The sequence continues at coordinate 427,300 of JARHVA010002639.1, read as the reverse complement.
CCGCGAGCTCCTTTGGATCAAAACCCATGTCTAAACTGCCCTGCTCAGATGTATCCAGCCTCATCCACTGAACTCTGTCCGCCATCTCCTCCAAGAACACCAAGGCTTTCCAGTTCTTAAGCCTGTCAAATATATCTGTCTTCCGCTTAAGAACATGCATCTCCTTCCTGCTCATGTGACCAAGCCTACGAAGCCACGTCTCCGCAACAGAAGAAGAATCAGTAATATAAACAAGTAGATAAAGTATACCTATTTTCTTACCACCAGCTAATTCAAGTGCTACCGCTGTGAGAGTTCTTGTGCATCTCTCATCACCCAATCTTTCTGAAGAAATTAGCCATATCTCCAAACCTGGGACCTGCATGACCTTCATCAACACCTGTGTGTTGGCCGCCTGCAATTTCAGCTTCACTTCCCCTTTGCCAATTCTTTGGCAAGGCTTACCAGCTCCTCTATCTGGGGCTGCATGGAAAGAGGCAACCGAATCTTTTGTCCAAGATTCAACTTTATCCAAGAAACCTGCAAACACATCCTGTGCAATAACACCTGCAACATCTGTATCTTCAGTTTCTTCATGCTGATCTGTTACCAACCAACAATCTTCTTTTACCTGCTCTTTCTTTCCATCAGACCGTGAGTAATCGTCTGTGCTTTTCAACTCCTCCATTCTTAGCTTACTTTGATCTCCCGTTGCTCTACTCCCACTCAATCAGAAAACCCTGAGAGTGCCCTGTAATCAAAACACAACCTGCTTCCTGCAACCTTAGCTCTGATACCACTTGTTGGTATCGAGCTAAGAACCTACAACCAAGGCTCTGATACCACTTGTCAGGAATCTAGAACAACAAACATGCTCTGATACCACTTGTTGGTATCTGGAACAACAAACATGCTCTGATCCCACTTGTCAGGATGCGAAACCGGAAACATACAATTGATTACCAAACTTCAAACAACTTAATATGCGGAAATAACCAGATTCACCAAGTAACTAGAATTCAGAACAACACAGCATATGGGAGACAATACACAACTTGTATTAACACTTTATACAGAAAAGAATACAATAGAGAATATGCCACATCTTCTCCACCACCTTACAGAGGATTCCCACACCTCAAGTGAACAGTAAATCTTCTCCCCAAAGCTCTCCCTCTCACCGGTCCCAACACCCAACTCAAATACAGAGTTGGTGTTCACCTCCCATGCTCCACGCATAACACAAGTGCTCCACGCACTCCACAAGCACTCCACGTGCTCCAGAAGTACTCAAGGTACTTCAAGTAGATCTCCCATGAATCTGCAACAACCTGCAATTCAACAGACCATACTTATGGAAGGAACTTCCTTGCCTTCCTCTCTTGCTCTATCCGAGTACACACCTGTACTCCAAGTAGATCCTGCCTGATACTGCTCCCTGTTGTGTTGCTGTCTGTATGACCTTGCACACCTGCAAATCAAACAATGGTTCTATTCACCTGTGAACCTCGACCTTGCATACACATACACCTGCAGATCAACGATCTTACTTACCATGTAGATCTCCTATATAGGCCATGCAACTGTGACCAAGATCCTACACTCTTGAAGAACCCAGCTGGCTCTCCAATCCAGCACCAACAAGCCTGGTACTGTGGCACTAGGAGGAACGCACCATTGCTCTACCTCACACACAGAAGGAGCTTATAATTATGCTCTCTTACTCCCTAGCACACTTTTCCAATACAACCATGAGTCTATTATATAGATCTCATCCAAACAATAATTAGACATCTAATTACAATAATTAGATCCGCAGCTCTCAGTCTAAAATTAGATCTCTTCATGCAAACACTTGGTTCGTTAGCTAACTGTCCGTAAATAGCTCGCAGTCGAACTACATAGGGGACCGACGCCGGTCCCTGTCCACCTGGGGGTCGCCGACGCCGGCCGATATATGACCGACGTCGGTTGCCTTCCTGTCTTACCCTGGCGACGCTGGTTGGCCAGACCAACGCCAAACACTTCTGACACTTAGCAACTCATTCTGCAACCTCCTCCATGTCTGCATCAGTGAAGCTTTTAGCTCCACAATCCTAACAATCTCCCACTTGGAGATAAACAGCTGCACTGTACCTGTACCTGTACTCCGTCTAATCTGTTTCCTGGTTTGTATCCCTCTTCAAGCTCCCACCTGAAGACAACACACCACACAACCTGTGATGTACCACCTGTCATCCGAGTACCCTGCCACATCCGAACCTACAACACCTGTAGTGAAGTCCTGACCCTGCATAGCAACACCTGCTGCTGGTCCCTCTCAGAAAACCTGAGAACCCACTTCCCCGAATTGGCTCCTAACTCTGACAGCTCCCACTGCATGGGAATATTCAGGTCTATACCAGACCTCATGTGATTTCGGACACTGTACCTGTCCAGCCCTTAGTGTGCTCCGGCTCTGCAACCCGAACCTCGCCAACACCTGATTCACATCAGCTCCCACTCGAGACAAAATCAACCAGTGATCTCCATGCCTCCCATGTCAAAGAATTCCGCTGCTCCAAACTCCTCATGACATGCCACTGAACTAATCTTACCCTTAGCTCAGCAAAACCCTGTATGTACACCCCTGCTAGCTAGCATACTATCCACATACAGCAACAGAATGATGTCATGACCATCATCCTCCTGGTAAGTCAAACCACAGTAGTTACCTGACACTGAGTGAAGCCATGCTTCGTCCTCCACCTGTCAAAACCTGTACCACTGTCTTGCAGCTCCACAAGACCATATACCTGATCTTCCGTCTCACGTATCCGTTCTCTCTATTCTTCTACTAAGGCATCCATTCGTCTCTGTGCTTTTATCCAGCTGGCAAACCTACCAAGACACCCGTCTGGTTCTGCATCATAAACCTGCCAAGCTCACACCTGTTTCCTGGATCCTTCCTGCTATACAATCAGCAACAAGTATGAAGAAGAGGAACAACAAATTTGAGGGCCTACTTACGCCTTCAGTCCTCCGTATGTGTGTTTGAGACTCCTTGACAGCTTGCTGTCCACCCAAAAATTCGTTACAGTGACCGACCTCGGTCACTCCACAGTCTGCATCCGACCGACGTCGATTCCATGCGTCTGTACCTGACTACCAACCTGCCTGCGCTGGTGTCTGCTGCCGACATCGATCCTCCTGACCGACATCGGTCTTACATACTGCCGACGTCAGTCCCATGACCGACGTCGGTCTTACCCTGTCCGACATCGCCGGCTTTGGTCTGCACATGACCGACATCGGCACCTGTCTGTTCGACGCCGGTTCCTCCTGACCGACATCGGTGTCTGTGTTCGCCTGTGAGTGATGACTTTTTACCCGCGAGCTCCTTTGGATCAAAACCCATGTCCAAACTGCCCTGCTCAGATGTATCCAGCCTCATCCACTGAACTCTGTCCGCCATCTCCTCCAAGAACACCAAGGCTTTCTAGTTTTTAAGCCTGTCAAATATATCTGTCTTTCGCTTAAGAACATGCATCTCCTTCCTGCTCATGTGACCAAGCCTACGAAGCCACGTCTCTGCAACAGAAGAAGAATCAGTAATATAAACAAGTAGATAAAGTATACCTGTTTTCTTACCACCAGCTAATTCAAGTGCTACCGCTATGAGAGTTCTTGTGCATCTCTCATCACCCAATCTTTCTGAAGAAATTAGCCATATCTCCAAACCTGGGACCTGCATGACCTTCATCAACACCTGTGTGTTGGCCGCCTGCAATTTCAGCTTCACTTCCCCTTTGCCAATTCTTTGGCAAGGCTTACCAGCTCCTCTATCTGGGGCTGCATGGAAAGAGGCAACCGAATCTTTTGTCCAAGATTCAACTTTATCCAAGAAACCTGCAAACACATCCTGTGCAATAACACCTGCAACATCTGTATCTTCAGTTTCTTCATGCTGATCTGTTACCAACCAACAATCTTCTTTTACCTGCTCTTTCTTTCCATCAGACCGTGAGTAATCGTCTGTGCTTTTCAACTCCTCCATTCTTAGCTTACTTTGATCTGCCGTTGCTCTACTCCCACTCAATCAGAAAACCCTGAGAGTGCCCTGTAATCAAAACACAACCTGCTTCCTGCAACCTTAGCTCTGATACCACTTGTTGGTATCGAGCTAAGAACCTACAACCAAGGCTCTGATACCACTTGTCAGGAATCTAGAACAACAAACATGCTCTGATACCACTTGTTGGTATCTGGAACAACAAACATGCTCTGATCCCACTTGTCAGGATGCGAAACCGGAAACATACAATTGATTACCAAACTTCAAACAACTTAATATGCGGAAATAACCAGATTCACCAAGTAACTAGAATTCAGAACAACACAGCATATGAGAGACAATACACAACTTGTATTAACACTTTATACAGAAAAGAATACAATAGAGAATATGCCACATCTTCTCCACCACCTTACAGAGGATTCCCACACCTCAAGTGAACAGTAAATCTTCTCCCCAAAGCTCTCCCTCTCACCGGTCCCAACACCCAACTCAAATACAGAGTTGGTGTTCACCTCCCATGCTCCACGCATAACACAAGTGCTCCACGCACTCCACAAGCACTCCACGTGCTCCAGAAGTACTCAAGGTACTTCAAGTAGATCTCCCATGAATCTGCAACAACCTGCAATTCAACAGACCATACTTATGGAAGGAACTTCCTTGCCTTCCTCTCTTGCTCTATCTGAGTACACACCTGTACTCCAAGTAGATCCTGCCTGATACTGCTCCCTGTTGTGTTGCTGTCTGTATGACCTTGCACACCTGCAAATCAAACAATGGTTCTATTCACCTGTGAACCTCGACCTTGCATACACATACACCTGCAGATCAACGATCTTACTTACCATGTAGATCTCCTATATAGGCCATGCAACTGTGACCAAGATCCTACACTCTTGAAGAACCCAGCTGGCTCTCCAATCCAGCACCAACAAGCCTGGTACTGTGGCACTAGGAGGAACGCACCATTGGTCTACCTCACACACAGAAGGAGCTTATAATTATGCTCTCTTACTCCCTAGCACACTTTTCCAATACAACCATGAGTCTATTATATAGATCTCATCCAAACAATAATTAGACATCTAATTACAATAATTAGATCCGCAGCTCTCAGTCTAAAATTAGATCTCTTCATGCAAACACTTGGTTCGTTAGCTAACTGTCCGTAAATAGCTCACAGTCGAACTACACAGGTGACCGACGCCGGTCCCTGTCCGCCTGGGGGTCGCCGACGCCGGCCGATATATGACCGACGTCGGTTGCCTTCCTGTCTTACCCTGCCGACGCCGGTTGGCCAGACCAACGCCAAACACTTCTGACACTTAGCAACTCATTCTGCAACCTCCTCCATGTCTGCATCAGTGAAGCTTTTAGCTCCACAATCCTAACACATCAATTTAAAGTGCAAGATATAACACCTAATAGATTGAAACACTATTGATCTTAAAACTTTAGTTGAGCCTCCATTGATAAAGAAAACATAGGATAAATCATTGAAAATGTTCTAAGATCCATTTCCATAACATTAAAAAATAGGATATAGGGGACACATTAAGGGCTCATGATGCACGTCCATCACTAGATACATACAGGGCAACTTCAATTGAGTTACATCCTTTGACTAACATAATCGATGTATAGAATTCTAAAGTTCTAGATAGACCTTCTATCTCCTTCTCATAGTAGGATATCATCAAGGATGGTTTAGATTATCATTCACTCTTTCTCAGAGCTCATATTTATAATCAACCTATTCATAATGTCCTTATTGACAATGGTTTTCATCTTAACATGTGCACCTTGACATAAATATAGAATTTAGGTTATTCAAAGTAGGATATCACTGTGATAGACATAGTTATCAATGGTTTTCATGGGCATATATAGATTTCATTGGGTGAGATAGTACTTCCACTATAGGTTGGTCCTATACATGTGGCCACACTATTCATTATAGTTCCTAGTGTAGGAGTTTTTGATATGTTACTTAGTTGACGATGGTTCCAAAAACTTAGATTAGTACCTTCTATAGTTCATATATGTGGGAAATTAATTCATGCTATTTAGGTTATTACAATTGGTGGAGCTCCATATGAATTACCAATCCCCACTTTAGATCCATCTACTAGTTTGTAGTCACCAGTTTTAGTTTTGCCAATAGTTTCAACTTCTCCTCTAGTTTCAATTCATCTTCTACTTTAGATTTAGACATAGTTGAGGCATCCATCACTAGTAAAGAGGTTTCATACACCTCCATATCTTGATGATTCTAGACAACTTCTAGCTACAGTATTCACACCTAAATTAGTTTCATTGAGATATCATGTGTTTACATATAGATCACATGTTTAGAGAGATTCTCCTACATCAAGATGGGTACCTAATAGACCTATAGTTTCATTGACTTATTAGATTTATATAAGGACCCCACACTTAGTTTATACTTTAAATATTTTAGAGCATCTACAACACACACAACTTTCAGAGCCACAGTATCAATATTTTCATCGTTCTTCACAATCATGCATGACTCCACTCCTTGATACAAGATACCATGATAGAGATTCTCACATGAGACTCATTATTTAGTATCATCTCTTTTGCTTGACTATACATAGTTCAAAATTTTTAAAATACAACAATATAACATTTCAAAATCCAAAAACATTAAAAAATGTTAAAACACCAAAAACATTTCAATTATATACATCATCCATGTTTTACATTACTAATATCATGCTAGGACTTACATTTTCTATTTCATGTTATTGTATGTCACTTTATCTACATTACCATGCCTTACTTGATCTTCTTTGAGTGTGTGTAGTGACATCCAACTACTTGATTACTTCACTCTACCCATTGAGGGGACATCCTACTTCTAAATTCAAGACACACATTGATATATCTTCCCCTAGGTGCATCTTATACATGACTACACCATTTAGGTTATGTCATTACTATACTACACACTTCAACTTATCATGTTGATGTACATTACTTACAATATTACATAGATTACTATATCGACATTTCACTAGTATTTATCACTTGTGTATCTCTTAGCATATACGTAGTCTTGTACTAAACATTTCTTGCATACTTTCACTCTTACTTTGATTAATTAGATGTGATTATATCTTTATAATTATTACATGATTTATATTCTTTGCTTAGCATAGCTTGTTGGATTATATTTCTAGTTCTTTCTTATCTTTTATATGTGACTTAGGACACTTACTAATATCCTTTACTTCTATTCATGTGCGTGCCTTAGGACATTTTCCAATGTCATTTGTTTTTACTCTTCTATGTTCTTATGGCCCTTATGCCAAATTTTATTGCTCCACCTATATGTTTATGTGACATTTGAATATTCCTTGTATGTTTGATTTATAGATTGAGTGACATGTGTCCATGTACCTTGTTTGTGTGGCCCTTGGCCACCCTTATATGCTTCTTACTTCTTGTTTGTGTGCTTGTTACTTGATTTATTATTGATTGTTGCAATTCCATGATCCATACCATGTATTTTCCTAATCTCTTAGATGCCATGATGGACATCATGCTCCATCTCTCTAATTAACAAGTAACAACTAACACTTTCAGTTCTAGTTCAGTACATTTCACATGTTATTATATTATTATATCTATCTATACATACCCATATCAATCTAACAATATCTCAAATCAAAACATGTTATATCTTGATATATCTTGTTGATTATCATTGCTATATCATGTATATGTATAGCTGAACACACTTGTAAGGCTTATTCTCTTAAGGGCAGTCATTGCAGGGTACCTATTCCTACCATCAAAAGAGGAGGAAACAAACATGGGTTTTTCTATAGAGATTAGAGATTCTAATCGATAAAAAATCTAGTTTTAGAACAACCAAAATAATAACTAGTCATCAAACCACTCATAACAGACCATGCACATAGTCAAGATTCTAGAACATTGATCAGTTTTAACCCAGGACAACAACATTGAGGTTGGACTATACTACTAAACACTAGGGTGTCCATTTTTAGTGATATTATCCAAATAATACAAAAACTATATTTTTTAGGAGCAAACAAAGGTAAAATCAACTACAAATTTATATAATTAGACTAGTTCAAATCAGTAGTTTTCAATATAGTTTTATCAAACAATCTAGACATAAGGGGCATCATGAACAACATGATTAGTTCTCAATTCTAGTTTTAGATATGATAGTTGGTATAACTTCTAGATTATAATCCATGCTTTAAACTCCAGTGATTGGGGGTAGATTACACAACACTTTTGCTTCTTGTTCTTTTAGTTTTTAGCATTACCTAGGCATTCTAAATAGTTATGTGCCTTATTCCATCTATAGGTGGTTAGCATAATTTTTAAGTGGATTTCATATAATTATAATATTCACATTCTCAAATACCTAAGTTCTTGAGTGGCTTCCACATAAGCTGAATTTTTAGTTTTGGAGTGACTTTAATACAAGCCTAATCTCCATCTTTTCTAAGTTGGCCAAGATTGGCATAGTTTATAGCACACATTGAGGTATTCATGCCATATTTTTAGATTTATAAAGCATTCAAGGGATTTATAATCCATCTCATATGACATACACATTCATATATACTGGTATTAGTTCTTAGATTTACTTTACATGGTAATGATGGAGTCAAAGGGACAACCTTTGTATTCTTGAGCCACCTATTTAGAGTGATTGGACACATAGTCCAAACACTTATCAACACATGTATGACCACCTAGTTTCACTTAGTGAGAAATTATGGAGACAAATTGACATCCTTTATATTCTTATGCCACCTATTCAAAGGGATTGAACACATAGTCCAAACATTGATTAACACATGTATGATCATCTAGCTTTACTTAGTAGGTGACAATGGAGCCAAAGGGCTACCCTTTGCATTATTGAGCCACTTTTTAGGGAATTGAGAACTCAAATCCATCTATTATATAACATTTTATATATCATCATCTAGCACATCCAACATTACTCAACCCTACTTAGTATCACAACATGTTTTGTATTAGTTTGTATATCTGGTGAGGTGTATGCATTCCTTTCTCTTCCTCTCTTTTTTAATCATGTTTGTATGTTCTTATTTTATATCACATATAATAAGAATTTTTCTAATCTTCAATTTCCTTTCATATATTCATACTTTTACAATGTGCTCTCTATGCACTATCCAACATTACTCAACATCAAAAGCTTCATGGGTTTCACCATTGTAGGTAAGTTTAGGTACACTTTCTATTTTCCTTTATCTTAGTATTTTGATTTACTACATCACTAAAATAAATGGGGGGAATGTAGTCATATAAAATTCAAAAAATGGTAAGTTTATCATGGTTAATGACACCTAATCCTTAGGCCCCTCTTGCTTGCTCTCTAAACCCTCTCAGGATTGTTTTCACTTATTCCCAGTCATTTATGGCCTTCTAGACTTGATCACAACTAGGCTAAGACCCTATCTTCATGACCAATCTATCCCCCTAGGTTTCATCTTCTTAGCATAATAGTGCCAAAGTTGGAGTATAGTGTTAGACCCTAGGGTGTCCCTTTTTTAATGCTCCTGTCTAATCATAATTTGATCCTAGATTACCATTTTTCCTCGATTCGTCTTGTTCATTGTGTTGGCCTACACCAGTTTCATCTAACCCATGAGCAATAGATGCCTATAAAATCCCATTTAAAGATCATTTAGAGAGGGTTATAAAATATCATTCAAGCAAACAAGAATACAAGCAATACCACTCAAGTAATCTTCCTTATTCTCTACAAACAACTAGATACATTTTCAAGCCAATTCACGTCCTTACACTACTCCCTAGTCATCTCAAGTATATCCAATTTTAACATTTCTTGCATTTCATTCACTATTGCACCAAACATTGTTGAAGGGATAATTACATATGTCTTGATCCCTCCTCAGAGTATTGGTATGTACATAACGTGCACACGCACAGGGTATGAAGCACGTCTAGTGCATATTACACACACACTATCTCATTTTCCCCATTTGTTAAAGTTTCTTTAAATTACATAAAAGATATAAATACATTAATAATTATCTCTATAAGGATCTCTACTGATAGTGAGGACCTGAAAATTGGTTCATAGGATCACACTGAGTGGGTGAACAAAACATAGAAAGCTTAAATCCTCAAGATAATAGCATCAAAGAAGGACTACAGTGTTAAAACCCAAAGTGTCCAGTTCAGATGCTCCTATCCAATCAAAAAATGAAGTCCAAGATCCTATTTATGATAGTTTCCTAGTCTAACATATAAATTTCTAGACCCTGTCTCATTTAAATAGTCTAGAATAATCTATGTTTGATTTTCTCTCTCACTACTATTTTTAGAAAAGGTCTAATTACAATTTAATTTCAAAAATTAGTCACTTTAATTATGAATATTATTTACTAATTTCTCATACTCAGACCCATTTGTTAAATAGGAATAAAAATCCACTATTCCCTAAAATAATAAATCATTTTTAATAAATTTTAGGTCATGTGATGAAGTGCATCAAAAGCTATGCATGTGTAAAGTTGGCCTTTCTAGATAGTTCTTGATATAGTTAGCTCTATGGTAGATAAAATTGAATGAGAGGATTAATGTAATTCTATATTTCATGTGTAAAAGCTCTAGGATTTGATTGATATATGTTCAGATTATAATATGTGAGGAGATCATATGGTCCAAATTTTAGATCATGCATCTAAGTGTAGAAAATGTTATTGAGCTCCAAAGTTTGACCTCCAAGCACATAGCATTAGTCCCCATGCTTAGACAAATTTGCAAAGGGTAAAGATCAAGACCAAATGAATATCCAATAGTGCATGTGTGATTGTATAGTTTTTATCTCATGGTTTGTATTGAGTGAGATGATAATAAGCGAATGATGTTTAATAATAAAAATGCTTAGAAGGCATGTGATGGTGCCAAATGTCATGATCATGGGGTTCTGAGCAAGATCAAATAGTGAGCACTATAATGGAAAGACCTAGATGATCCATAGAGATTGAAAATGGACATTAAATTAATATTTCAAGATCACATGAGATGAAGATAACTATTTGAAGTTCAACTGTGACTGTTTGAATTCATATATTTGAATTTAACAAAGGGAAAAACTAGTATATGGTTTTTGGACCATATCTTTTGATCCAAGATGAATTTAAAGGTGATATAAAAAACAAAGTTGAATAAGACTCCATAAAATATATATTTAACCTACTTAAAATGTTTGAGTATATGTACAATCAAATATATTGAGTTCCAAAGTTGATGGTGTGTTTAATTATGTTATGCAAGTGACATGAGAAGGATGTTTGAGCTTGTGTTGATATTTTTGATATCTCATGATGAATTAGCTATTATGGAATATTATATACTACATAAGGATGTTCTATGTATATTATGGATGTTTAAAAAATCATATCCAATATGAAAAAATGTTTAGAAGGTGACTGTGTGCTTGTTCATAATGATTGTGTGCACATATTTTGTTTGAGCAAATTATGCTTTAGCAAAAGAGTATTTTGGTGATTTTGATCATTTGGGGATGTTAAAGGGGTCATGTATAATGGTTCCATACATTTATAAGTGTTATTATGTTTTTATTTTTCTAAAAAAGTGTCAAATAGGTGAATAGGTCTTCATAGGACCTAAAAGGTGACTTAGGCCAATTTGAAAGAATGTTATGCTTTAAGGTGACCCATGTAGATGATTTAAGAGGGAAGGCATGTGTTGTGGCTAAATAGAAAATATTTTGGAATTGATAATTCATAAAGACTCTATATATAGTGAAACCAAATGACATGGTTTCTAGATTTGAAAAATACTTTTGAAAAGGCTTATGTGAGAGAGTGTGTTGAAGCGAAGAAGAAAGGACAGGTAGTGTGCTTGTTGGATGAGTTGATGAGTAGAATAGTTTGTTGACTATATATATGACTTGTAGGTAATATTTATAATGAAATAAATTTTCTCTTTTAGTTTTGGATATTTAATTTATGTGAAGAGGTTTGAGTGTGCATATGAGGACAGTTTGAGTGAAGGAGAGAGATTGTGGCATGCAGGTTTGTATGAGATAGAAAGGGAGTTTGTGTAGGATTTAGATAATACAATGTCCATCATCAGATGTTGAATACATTAGTACTAAGGTGGAGGTCTTCTCTTCAAAGGAGGATCTAAAGGACTTGATCTTTCTTAGGGTTATTTACGCCTTATGAAATAGGTGTTTCACTAAAGGCCTTTTGTTAGGAGGACTTGATCAAGGTATCTAGTCTAAAGCACTTGACCATTATCTTGTTTGTAATCTCTTATAGGATAATAATTCCATGTGTTTTAGGCTTGATAGTGGGTTTTATTCCCCATGAGGGTTTCCCATAGGAACTATGTGTTGTGTGTTTGATCTTTTGTATGCATTTAATGAATGAGCTCTCTTATTAATGTTGCTTAATAAAGTTGATAAATGATGAATTTTTAATAGTTTGAAAGGATTGGAATTGAAATTAAAATATCTAGGCTCACTAATTCACCCCACTCTTACTAATTATACCTCTAATAATAATAATAATAATAATAATAATAATAATAATAATAATAATAATAATAATAATAATACCTCTCAAATAAATTTCTATTGATGTGTGAAATTAGTGTCTTACCATGCTTAAAGTCTAATATCTTTTAATTAACATTTGCAGTCATGAATAAATCAAACAAGTCAATGTAGGGTGTTATCAATGGCCCAGCTACTTATTTGTGAATCCTGACTACTTTGATGGTCATGAGGTCCTCCTTGTACCTTCTTGGGGAAATAAAGAGTTGGTCCTTGTCCTTATATGGTTTAAATACATAAATTATATCCCAAATGGAAGAGTAGTGTTTGAATCATGGCTCAATTCTATCGAATCAAATGTTATATATGTGTATTCAATTAGTCCTATGATTTAATACACTAAGGGGATTGAGATGCAAGATGAGGAAGCCATTGATGTTGTTTGAAATTTGTTTTCTCTATGAAAATCTTGTAAAATCCTTGTTACAATGGACTTATGGATTTGTAGTCTATACTTAAGCTCAAAATTTTTAATACTCTTGATATCTTGGAGGTAATGTAATTAGATTAGAATGGAAATTCAAAATATACTACTTTAGATTCATTGTATTTGAGAATTCAATGTATTTTTTCTTTAGTTCATTTGAACTAAGTGTACCAACAACATTCACTCTTTTCCATGTTTATTCCTTGCATTTGAATTTCATAACATACACTTTCATAGATTTTATTTCCATGTGTTTTCTTCTATGTTCTCTTATATTCTTAGTGCTCTTTATGTGACAAATATATATTTTATTCTCTCTTGTTCTTGGTTTTGATGTCTTCATTATTTGTTTATGTGGATGTAAAAGACACATGTTTGTGTCTTGTTATTCCACTCCCATCTAAACTATAAGTTATTGTGATTTATTTATTTGACCTTGGGTTATTGGTATGATGACACATGGATGGATCTCATTTCTCAACTTACTTGAGACTTTTTGTACAAAGGTCCGTGAAGACTTTACCTCCAAGATAGAACGATAATGACATATGGATGGCTCTCACTACTCCACTTACCTAGTATTTTTCACACAAAATATTGTGTTGACATCACCTATGGGAAACGTGCATTTTTCACATAGGTTATGAGTTATAAATTCATACCACGTAGTAAGATAAAATGATCTTTGGGAGGGTCCAAGGTACACATGATCATGGAATAAATTGCTTAAGACAAAACATAGACAAAAACATGACTAAAATCAAAACACATCATCTTAATTATCCATTAAATCATAAATTAATCAATCATATGTTATGTTGTGGAGCTAAAAGCTTCACCAAGATGCAAATAGGAGAAGTTAAGGAGGATCCAAAATTGCGGGAAGTTGCAGAATCAGTTGCAAGAAAAACAACATCAGTCTGATCAACTGACGTTGGTCAGATAGCAAGAGGAAACAACCGGCATTGGTTACTAGTCAGCCGACATCGGTCATGGAGGAGCTGATGTCGGTAGCCTATGCGAGAACAGGTAGTTTACATGATGAATCTAGGAGAGTCTATTTTGAGACTGTTAGTTTGCATGTTGAAGGCTAGTCGTAGTCTTGAGTTGCGAGTCTAATTATTGTAATTAGGTTAGTCTAATTATTGTAAGCATGAGATCTATATATGGACTCATGGGCTGTATTGTAAGTGTGTGCTAAAAATCCATTGGGCTTGTGGAGAGAGATAGTGTAGTTCCTCCTAGCTACCAATAGGGGTACTGAGAGTGTATGATCAGAGAGAGTTGCAGGTGTGCAAGTTCTTGGAGAAGATCCACCGGGGTACTGGTTGAAGAATCATAAGGACTTGGTGCGGCAAGGACAAGGGTTCTTCAAGTGTGTAGAAAGACATCTACATGGTGAGTATGATCTAGTTATTTGCAGGTAGCAGTAGAGAGAAGGGGATCTACTTAAAGTATAGATGTGTACTTGGTGAACTGGCAGCGTGTTACTGACTGGTTAGAGAGGTGAACATCAATTCTATACTGGAATTGATTGTTGTGACCAAGAGAGAGAGGGAAGAAGGTCTTGAGGAGTGGCGAACCTTTGAGGTGGAGGAAGAAGTGGCATCTTCCTTATTGTATATTCTTCTGAGTGATTATTAATACAATTGTGTATTGTCTCTCAATTCCTGTGTTGTTTCATATTTCTAGTTACTTATTGATTCTAGTTAAATTCTGTGTTTAGTTGCTAATACAAGAAGTAATCATATGTGCTCTAATTGGTAGAGCAAGATCCTGACAAGTGGTATCAGAGCCTTGGTTGTAGGTTCAAGAGCTGATACCAACAAGTGGTATCAGAGCTTTTGTTTGGGTTGACTAATAGGTGGTTTCAGATCTGGTAGTGTTTATTGATTACAGGTCACTCATAGGGGTTTCAGATTGAGTGGGAGTATAACAATGGTAGAAGAAAGTAAGCTACAAATGGAGAAGCTGAATAACATGAATGGTTTGATTGATGGAAAGAAGGAGTAGGTTAAAAGAGATCATTGGTCAGTAGAAGATCAGCTTGTGGAAGCATATGTTGCAGGTAATATTGCATAGGATATTCTGGATAAAGTGGAATCTTTGTTTACAGATTCTTTTGCCTCTTTCCATGCAGCCCAAAATAGAGCATCTTTTCATGGGTATGTCTTTGGAGACTTTGGAGAGATTTATTTAGAGGTTAGAGAGCCTTGTCAGATGATTGATGAAGGGGAAGTGAAGCTGAAATTGCAGACGGATGACACACAGTGGTTGAAGGAAGTCATGTAGGTACCAGTCTTGGAGATTAGTCTAATTTCTTCAGGAAATGTGGGTGATGAGAGATGCACTGTAACTCTCATAGCAGATGCACTTGAATTAGATGGTGGTAAGAAAGTAGGTATCCTTTATTTATCTACTTATATTGTTGATTCACCTTCTGTTGCAGAGATGTGGCTTCATAGGCTTAGTCACATATGTAGGAGGAGAATGCAAGCTTTGAAGTGGAGGTCAGATGTTTTTGACAAGCTAAAGAACTAGAAAGCCTTGGTGTTCATGGAGGAGATGATAGACAGAGATTAGGTGAGGAAACTGAATTATTTTGAGTAGAGCAGGGTTGATTTGATTAGGTTTTTGATCCATGGAGAGCTCACGGGTAAAAAGTTATCACTCATAGATGAACACAGGTACCGGCATAGGTTATACAGTAACTGACATCGGTAACAGGAAGACCGATGTCGGTCATCAAGAAACTGATGTCAGCAAGAGGGACATTGGCATCAGCCAGGGAAACAACGTCAATAGTTAGGTTCAGTATAAGGAGCCAACATCAGTCAGAAACAGACTGGGAGATGGCTGAGATCGGTCACTGGTACGAATAATGGGCGGACAGCAAGTCTCAAATGCTCATGTCGAGGTCAAAAAGGGTAAGTGAACCTCATATTCATTGTTCACCTTCTTTATATTGCTTTCTTTATAGTCAAGAACCAGGAAGATGGAAGAAGCAATGCAGGTAGAGTCCAGATACAATGGGAGCTTGACATGGATGAGGAGTGTGAGTCCTTGGAGAAGAACCAAATAGGATTTGTTGGTAGAGTTGTCAGCTGGAAGGAAGCACTGAGAAATGAAATGGATTCTTATTTTAAAGAAGAGAGTGGATGGATACAAGAGACAGAAGGCCAAGGCATATGGTCTTGAGGAAGCTATAAGACAGCGGTACAGGGATCGACAGGTGGATGACTAAGCATGGCTTTAGTCAATGTCAGTGTAACTATTGTGGTTTTATCTTACCAGGTGGATGATGAGTCATGACATCATTCTGTTACTGTATGTGGGTGATTTACTAGTATGTTTATACATACAGGTATTTGCTGAGCTAAAGGTAAGGTTAGTTCAGAGGTGTGTCATGAAGAATTTGGAGCAGCAAAATTCTTTGGCATAAGAGACATGGAGATTTGATCTCTAGTGGGAGCTGATGTGAAGACAGTGTTGGCAGGGTTCATGATGCAGGATACAGAATCAAAAAGCACACCAAGGGTTGGACAGTTCAAGCTTAGCTTGAAACAGGGTTCAAAATCACATGAGGTCTAGTGTAGACCTAAGTTGTTTTCCCAAGCAGTGGGGGTTGTCAGAAAGTATGGAGCTAATTCGGGAAAGGAGTACTAGAGGGCAGTTCAGTGAGACTAGCAGCAGGGTTTCTTGTTATGCAGGATCAAGTTCTTCACTACATGGATATGTAGGTTCAGATGTGGCAGGTTACTTGAATGACAGGGGTAGCATCACAGGTTTTGTGGTGGTTGGCCTTCAAGATTGATCTTGAAGAGGAATACAAGCCAAGAAATAATTTCGACGATGTACAAGTACAGGTATAGGTGCAACTATTTATCTCCAAGTGGGAGATTATTATGTTGTGGAGCTAAAAGCTTCACCAGGATGCAAACAGGAGAAGTTAAAGAGGATCTAGAATTGTGGGAAGTTGTAGAATCAGTTGCAAGAAAAATGGCATCAGTCTGATCAGCCGACGTCGGTCAGATAGCAACAGGAAGCAACTAGCATCGATTACCAGTTGGCCAACATCAGTCATGGAGGAGCCGACATCGGCAGCCTGTGCGAGAATAGGTAGTTTGCATGACGAATATGGGAGAGTCTATTTTGAGGCTATTAGTTTGCATGTTGAAGGCTAGTCGTAGTCTTGATTTGTGAGTCTAATTATTGTAATTTGGTTAGTCTAATTATTGTAAGCATGAGATCTATATATGGACTCATGGGCTGTATTGTAAGTGTGTGCTAGAAAGCCATTGGGCTTGTGGAGAGAGCTAGTGTAGTTCCTCCTAGCTACCAATAGGTGTACTGAGAGTGTATGATCAGAGAGAGTTGCAGGTGTGCAAGTTCTTGGAGAAGATCCATCGGGGTACTGGTTGAAGAATCATAAGGACTTGGTGAGGTAAGGACAAGGGTTCTTCAGGTGTGTAGAAACACATCTACATGGTGAGTATGATCTAGTTATTTATAGGTAGCAGTAGAGAGCAGGGGATCTACTTGAAGTATAGATGTGTACTTGGTGAATTGGCAGCATGTTACTGACTGGTTGGAGAGGTGAACATCAATTCTATACTGGAATTGATTGTTGTGACCAAGAGAGAGAGGGAAGAAGGTCTTGAGGAGTGGTAAACCTTTGAGGTGGAGGAAGAAGTGGCATCTTCCTTATTGTATATTCTTCTGAGTGATTATTAATACAATTGTGTATTGTCTCTCAATTCCTGTGTTGTTTCATATTTCTAGTTACTTATTGATTCTGGTTAAATTCTGTGTTTAGTTGCTAATACAGGAAGTAATCATATGTGCTCTAATTGGTAGAGCAAGATCCTGACATGATAAGCATTGATTTAAACAAAATTGAAGGTGAAAAAGTAAAATATATGATATGGCTTAAACACAGCTTTGATTTGTTTATAATCTCAAAACACTCCACAAACATTGAAGTAAATCTTGTTGACTAAATAAAGCAAAGAAAAAAGATCAAGAGAGGTAAAAAAAATCATTTTAGCATTAAATAAATTCCTTAAGTTTTTTCTCTTTAAAATCTATGATATAGAATTTTGGTTCAAAAAATCTTGAATAATAATATCTGATTAATAATGGGTCTCTATTTGAATTTTTAAAAATGGGGTGTGTGTGTGTTAGTGCACAACAACATTGGAACTAATATTTAATTTTATTTTGAAATATGATATTTTCTTACATATTATTTATCATGTTTCAAAATTTAATCATGCTTTAAAATTTACTCAAAATCTCTAAGTTATAAACACTTGACAATCTCTTCCCACATAAGTCACCATTTTTTGTAACCAACATACCCCATTATTTTTGAATAAGGACCCACATTGAAACAAAAAAATAAACAAAGCATTCAAAAATTCATAGTTTATTATTATTTTTAGGTCCAATAGACCTTTTTATTTAAACCTTGGTATAAATGTATGACAATGATTATTTCATGAACTATTTCAAGTTTACCATTTGCAATCCAATCAATCTTTTATCCGATTTATTCATGTGGGTTTTTACTATGTTTTGGATTAATTTCACATTATTTAGGAAACTTTTGGATAATTGTTTCTAAGGATTTATATAGTGTATTTTTTTCCCTTTATATTTAGAAAGTCATCTTATTTACTTAGCCAAATATTTATTGCTTTATTCTTGACTTTCGTTATTTTCCATGTAGGACCAAAAGAATTAGTCATATTTTTACACTTCCTCATAGTATTCTTACTAACTATGAGACTGTATTTGTAAGAGTAAAGGGAATGGTTATTAAAATATAAAACAAATATATTAGGTGTCAATAAGGAATCAAATAGTCATGTAAAAGGAAAACCTAAAAAGGACAATGAAAATAGTATATAATTAAATGTACAAAGAAGTATTCAAGACATTTATTAATGAAATACACATCTTTAATGGTATCATTTGAGTCTTATGGTTTATTATTATTCTCCACTGCATTCATATTTTGGTCTTTCATGTTAATATCTTATCATTTATTTCATTCTTGCTGCTAAACTATTTCTAACAATGTGGTTGTTGTTAAAGAGTACATGTCTCATGATTAATAGCAAGAAGGTATCAAATCCTTTTTATTATAATGGAACTTTTATTTTCAACATGGTACATGTAAAATATGGTTTTTTGTGTAGATTTTTATTAATATAAGGGATTAAGATCTTCTATTGTTTAGTTTAGTACATTTGGTCTAGATGGTAGAGAGGTCATTTAATTTAAAGATGCTTATACTAGGGTGATTTGAGCCAATATATTGTATTATCTCCATGATAAATTTGTAGTGTTATGGTAATGATGGTTTTAAGTGAAATTATAAAGTCATGTAGTGGATGGAAAATAAGGACAAAAGCATAAAGATACAGATAAAGGCATTGATATATATCCATCTTGGTAAGAATGAACTACTCTAGCTTATATATTATTGAAGAACACAATATGTAGATCAATTATAGTAAAACTTAAAATTGAACATTGAATGTGTTGTACCCAAAAAATGTCACTCATTTTTAGGACAACATATAAGCTATTCTAGTCTTACAAAGACCAATATATCTCTTCTCATTTCAAAAAATTGTTCTAAGCTTTCAAAATTGGGAATTATTCAAGCTTTTTCGGTCAAAAGGACTAATGGTTCAACGGTTCAATGGGTTCAATCCTCAAACATTTCAACGCGCTTGGTTCAAAGATGCCAAAGTGACTCAAAGGAATGAACCGATCAAATGATTAAACCTTGAACCACTTCATAAGTTCATCAAGTTCATGGGTTCAAAGGTTCAAAGGCTGCCTCCATTAAGAAAAGAAGTGCGCACAAAAGAAAGAGTCAGGCAGATGCTGCCAAGTGTCATCAGCTAGGCCCCATTATACTTTGTTTCTAAGAAATGGTGGATGATTCCATGTGTCCTGTGTAGAGATCAATGGATGCTGACAAGTTTCATCATCTAAAAGAACCTGAGTGAGCCCCAAGTGTTTCTATGATGCTATAAAATCTAGATAGTGGAAAGTGCTAGGTGTCGACAGTGGAAGGTTTCAACATGATGCCATAGAAACTACCATGTCACCTTTGTAAGTTAAGTGGAACATGCCAAGTGGCATTAGTTTCATGAATCTAAATGAGTCCCACATAGTTCTATAGTGTTTTTAAAATGAAACAGAAGCTACCATGTGTCATCTTTTATAGGACATTCAAAAAGCATCCAAAGATTCTACAAGCAATGAAACCTGCCACGTGTCTCTCATCAAATGTAGTAGAAGCTGCCATGTGTCATCCTCCATGAGAAACTAATATAAGTCCCAAAAAATTTTCAAAGGTAGATAGAAGCTCAGTGGAAGCTGTCACATGTCATCCTCCACAGGATTCTCAAGAGGCAAGTGGAAGCTGCCAACTTTTCTATTGTAACTCCGTGGAGAGTGACAAGTGTTTGCACCCATGATTCTGAGTTTCTAATAGGTTTCAAAGCCTCTATCAGTAAATGTTTCTCAGAGTCTCATGGAACTTGCCATGTGTCTTCACCTATTTAGCAGTGGAATGTGCCACGTGTTAATTGCTAAAGACCAACAGAAAGTGACTAAGGAACAAAGCATCTAATTGAATCTAGGACCTAATTAAAATAACCAAAAAAGGAGAAATGATGAAGGATCAAATCACTAGGTGGACATTAAAAGATGCAAACTTTCAATAGCATGACTTGTTTATTTGTATTGAGAAAAGAAAATGGGTAGATGCCCCTAAATTCTAGCCTATCTTCTTAATAGATTTCAATGCAACATGATGTGTTACTATTCTCGAGTCCTTCTTGAAGAGGCTGTATAATGGACTATCTTTTATTGTAAATGCAGATCTCTTTTTGACAATCAGAATGAAACTCTGCCCAAATTGAAAGGCATTATTGAGACTTTGAGCTCAGATTGTTGATCATATTTTATTATTGGAATAAGAAAGCAAGTGATTTTTTAGACTTTTTGTTGTGATATCTTTGTTGTTGAGGAAACTATTCTTATGCCTTTTTCCTTAATATATATTTTATTCCTTTAATTCAACAAGCAAAATTAGTGACAACAGTTAGGAAGGTTTCTTAAAGAGTCAACTATGGAGAGACTTTGTGCCCCAATAATTGTCTTTAGTGTGTTTTCTTTTCATTTATGTGTAAAGGACCTTAGGATGACTTTGTTCCCTCATTGTCCTTCATATCTTACTCTTTAGCAATTTAGGTGGAGACTTTGTGTTGCATCTCGATTTGCTAGTTATTACATCCTTTGCTACATTTTGTTATTACTATCAGGAGTATTCTTGTGATTTGTTGAACAGTACTTCTGAAAGAAGAGGAGTACTTTTTGTCACTTCCCTTGATTTTTTCCTTAAATTTGCACGCATCATGTCTGAAGAAAGAGAGATGGATGGTTTGTCCTACCCTTGAGTATTATTTTCTATTTATATATATATATATATATATATATATATATATATATATATATATATATATATAGCATACCTATAGGGAACCTCCCCTTGATGAGAGGAGAGATCAGTCCCCTTCTAATGTGGTAAACCTACACATTTGGATGACTAATCTTCTTACTTTGGCTGATCAGACCTATTTTGTTTATCAGTACACTGATTGACAAAATATTCAACCAATAGTTTTTGGCAACTCCATTAGGGAATATAACCCATTATTGTTATAACCTATCCATTTTACTCCACTATGGAAGAGTGAAATGCTCCAGTGTTTTCCCATTGTTAAAATTTTCCTCCCAGCCTAATGTATTAGTTTTTGGTGACTCCACTGGGGATATAGTTATTTGCATTCTAAAACCTCATGTTTTAGATTGAAACATCACCTAGATATAACCCATTATCATTATAACCCTTATCCATTACAGACTTTGGTGACTCCATTTCATGTCTTACCCATTATCCATTTATAGCCTTACCATCTTCATCCACATCCATTATTTTATCTAGTCTACAAAACTAGAGCTGCCAGGAAAGAGTGCATAGTTTAAAGCCTCAAGCCTCAAGCTGAAGCTGAGCTAGTCCTTTTCCATTTTTGTTCTATAATCTAGCCACTCTGTCCAGATTTTTTTATCTCTATTTTTCTTAATTAAATCATGGCATTTCGAGGCCCCTAGGGTAACTCTTTTGGCCCACTCAACTTGACTCCACCTCTGCATGAAATCCCACATAGTTCAAGAAAGAATTTCCCCAAATTCTTTTATGATGGGATAGTTCACCCTGATGAACACATTGCAGCCTTCAGCATAGCTTGTGGTGTTATAGGGGTGGAATTTCAAGAAGTGGCAGTCAAGATTTTTGTGGAGACACTACAAGGTGCTACTGCAAACTAGTTTTACCATCTGCAAGCTAGATCATTGATTGACTAGGATACACTCAAAGCCAAGCTTGAAGCAAGGTTCAAAACTATAGAAGATGTACATGCACTATTGGCCCAACTCACGAAAATGAAGAAAGAGCCTCATGAGCCTATGAGGTATTTTATTGCTAGGTTCGACAAGCTGAGGCACATGATTCCCATGGTCACCCAGCTGACACCTCAAAACCTCAAATGCTTCTTTATCAATTCACAACTGCTTGAAGTGAGTTTTTTCCTCAGACATGATGGTCAAATATATCTTGCTGTAGCTCAAATTTTGGCCACTGAGGTAGAAGATGGCCTTATCTTGGTAGGAAAGATAAGGAGAGACCCAAATAGAAGCAAACCCTCTTCATCTTCTGAATACTCACCCATAGTCACCACTGACCCAATGGTACAAAAGTTGGTAAATGAATTGCTAGCCTTGAAAAGACAAGTGGCACAAAGTATGTCTTATACTCCTCTATATAAAGATATACCAAGGAAGGCATTCCCTAATCATCCATATCAAGGCAATGTTACAAAAAGTCAAGGGTAACAAAATCATCTTCCTCCCCCATAGAGGAACCTTGCCCTTGAAGCACCTCCAACAAACTCGATAGTTGGATATCTAGAAACAGAGCATGTTTCCTATTTCCAACTTGAGTTAGAGAAATAAAATGGTGTTGATCTCTTCAGGGAGGATCTAGAAGAATTAGCTGGTGACTCCCACATTAGTTTCCTAAAATACCAGGATGAACCCACAAGTGAAGGTGAAGCAATCAAAGGATCATATGCAATATTCACCTAATCCCAAAATCAGTCAGCCCAGTAGGCTGACAAAGAGAAGATAGAGGAACAACCCCAACCAATAATTTCAATTGTTGAGTAGAGAACCCCTCTTCCTTTTCAATCAAATGACCCAGTGATTACCAAAGAAGTAAGTACATCGAACATCTCTACACCTTCTACTTCAACTTCACAAACCAATCCTCCCCTTCCCAAAAATCAAAAGGATGAACTCCCATCCTCTCTTCCAAGTCCATTCCAATCATTTGACATGATTTACCATGTCATGAAATCCAAAATTTAGATGACTGAGTTTGAATCCCTATAAGCCAATCCTGAGCAATTGGACATTGATGGAGAACTAGGTGCGGACTTGTTTGAGGTAAAAATTTTGGACACCCAAATATCAGCCCCTACAGCTCAAATTCTATTTGAGCCTTCAGGCAGGGGTAATTACTTCTTGACCATAGATGATGCTCATGTCTCAACTGATGAAAGTCTTATAGTTGTCAATCTAGGATTTGATCCAAATAAGGCATCAAAATAATTAGTAGGGCACAGTACAAATGAAGAAGTATCTTCTATCTGTGATGAAGAGAAATATGATAAAAGATTAGCTTTTGATGATGATTGGATCTTGGAATCCAATGGTAGCATTTCTTCCATAGCTACATATAGATCTCTATTGCTCAGATTGAAGACTGCTCAGGGTGAAGAGGTCAAACTCCTTCACATCAAAGGAAATGCTAAGCTGATGGTTTGTCAAGGGTCTGATGCTAACAATCAAAGCATGTGCTAAACTGGACTAGTAGAATAATAACAAGTTATGATGGCGGACCATGCTGTTGCAAATCAAAATCAGACAAAGGAACCCTTTGCAGGGAGAGCAAGGAGTTATGGTTTTCAATTTGAAGACCACGTCCTACCATAGAGTAAAAAGAAGAAAAGACCAAGAGGAAGATGCAAAAAATTGGTTTTTTGGTGGAGAGCTCCATTCGCCCATCACCATTTCTAGGGGAAATTTTTTTTCCTACTAGTTTACAAAGATGGCACACTATTTTCACTGTCTCTCAAGAAGCAACATCTGAAATACTTCAATTCTTGAAGTATCAGATCATTTCATCTATACATAGGTATATTTGTATAGTTTTTAATTCTATTTTGTTTTGTTTATTTTCATTTCTGATGACTTTCATTTTTGGGTAGCATGATTCCATAGCCCAATGGCATACTTCAAGGCACTGGAGATTCTATATTCTACTCCAATTCTTTTTTACAATTGATAGAAGTTCCCCAACTGGAGCCATCTATTGTACCAAAAAAATGTCACTCATTTTTAGGACAACATATAAGCTATTTTGATCTTGCAAAGACCCAAATATCTCTTCTCATTTCAAAATAATTATTCTAAGCTTTCAAAATTGGGAATTATTCAAGCTTTTTCAATCAAAGGACTAATGGTTTAATGGTTCA
>JARHVA010002639.1:310000-397500 GCA_037957365.1 Torreya grandis | reverse complement strand
TCTCCACTGTAGATGAAATACTGGAACCCTTGGCTCAGTCTTCACAGAAGAATTTCTTAACAAGAATCAATATCAATAATCTATGCCTACAAACTCTCTCCCATGAGAGATTCTTATACACCTCCAAAGGTGTGCTTGCTAAAATTAGACTCCCTTAAATTAGACTTCCTTAAATTAGAACTAGGGTCTTAAAATTAGACCAAGTCTTAATTTATATTTTGCATCCTCAAATTAGACCAAGTCTTAATTTAGAATTTGCATCCTCAAATTAGACCAAATCATTAATAATTAATAATTACTTAATAATTAATCAATAATTAATAATTAATTAATAATTAATTAAAATGAGATCAAATAATTAATATTTGATTAAATCAATCAAATATTAATATCTCCCTTAATTCATGTCTGAAAGAGCCCAAACGAATTCCAACCCATCTCTATCAAGACCCTCTATCCATCCCATCAGCCTACGAGGGTCGCATACTAGGCTAATCTTCAACTCTGGACATGTCAACTAAAAAGGGGACATGACAAGGGAAGTAATATAAATTTAATAGCAGGGACAACATAGATGAGGTGAATGGTTATGCTTATTTTATTCACTAGTGTTGACTATTTTAAGGATCTATAAAAGTGTATCATATTGAACAAAATTATCACCTAAATTTTTTATTACACTTTTATGGCATGATGATGCTCAAATATTTATTTATAATGGAAATTTATATGATCTAATAATAAAATTCATCAAATTTTAATAAATTTGAAGAAAATACCAAGATGCCTTACGTTTCATTCTAGTATGTAGACGACTCTGATGTTGAAACAGTATCACCCCAAGGAGAATGGTCATTAATAGGAATATAATATTCACCTTACTAAGGGACTACAATATGGGAAATCACTAGTATCATAATATGAATTTATTGATAGAATTGAAAAGATAGTAATTCTAAAGGTAAGAATTATGAAGACAAGAATTTTAGAGGGTGGACACTGCTAGGGAAATGGTGGGATATTAGATTTGAGGAAATGCAAGAATTTTCGAAGGATCATGGGATAATAGTCATGGATAATTCTATTAAAAATTCTCAAAATGTTTAATTAAGATGTGTGTTTGATGTTGATAAGGAGTCTAGGATGTTGAATATGCATCAAGTCGGAGGACAAGCGATAAAGTTTCTAACATGAAATAATTAAAGGAATTGTAACTAAGTAAAAAAATTATACAATCATGTCACTTTTTAAAGTGAGAAAAAGTAAAAAACAAAGAATAATTTTTGTAGTAATTTAAAGATATATAAATGCACTTGAGTTTATTTTAGATAGTTAATGTAGAGGAACAGGTATAGTGGAGTGAGTATAGAAGAGTGGGTATAGAGGACTGGGTATAATGGAGAGAGTATAGAGGAGTGAGTGTAGATGATTGAGTGGTAGAAGATCAGGGAATCCAACATGAGATGCCATAAAGAATAGAAGTAGGAGTAATTTAGTTTATCATATGCATTTGTAAGAGCAAAATTATAAAAACATTGATTTTTAGGGCCTTTATGTATCTTAAGATAAGACATCTATTTAATTGGTGGTGAGTGTAAGCAAGAGTAAAGTGAATTGTTATTAAAATATAAAATAAATATATTAGGTGTCAACAACAAGTCAAGTATTCATGTAAAAAGAGGAGCCAAAAAGGAAGATGAAAATATTATAAAATCAAATGTATAGAGAATAAATAATCAAGCCATTGATTAATTAAATACATATATTTGATTGTCTCATTAGAGTCCTATGGTTTATTATTATTCTCATTTGTGTTCATTATTTTTGTCCTTTTCATGTTTAATAGTTTGTAATGTATTTAATTCTTATTGTTGAACTATTTTTAATAGAATACAAGCCAGTCGAACTATGCCACATGGATCAGGGTTTCACTCTCACACCTTATAGTTCATTTGAAATTTCACACTAATTCCAAAGGATCATTAGGTTACAAACCAATTAGAGACTTTCAAGTGGCATGTTTTTACTCACTTGTACCTCATGGTGAAAAATAATTTTATAGAACCCAAGGATCATGAGGATTTTAAATAATCAACATATATCACTTTTGATCACCTTGTGAAAAGTGGGTTGTATGTTCAAATGCCTAAAAACTAAAACCTATGACTTTTCAAGAAGATTCCATGTGGTATGAATGCTAATAAAGGAGCCACAAGGCATACATTTGTAAGGTGTTTTTATACTTAGCACCATGACTCTATGAGATGCTTCCACATATAAAGGACACAAAGAAAAAAAGGACATGAGGTACTAATTTAATAACCACATCACACCATAGGCATGGAATAAAATATGATGGTCAACACCACCCATGAAATTGTTAAAAGCATAAAATGACATAATAATTATGAGTTATATATTCAAAGTGCATGCAATCTAGTTTTTAATTTGGTGTCAAATATGATTGAGTTTAGTCAAAGTTAGTATTAAGACTCCACAAAGAAATCATGAAGAGAATTAGAGCCAAAAAAGAGTTATGGATGGCACCACATAATGATCACTAATAGAATTAAGTGGTAGATATGGATGTGATGATATCAATACAATAGTCATTTGTAATGTTGTCTATCTATGCCTAGTCTATTATAAATTTAATCCTCTTTTTTATATGTTGGTTCTTGTAACAAACTTTTCTATTGTGGAAAAGAATAGTCAATGCATTTATTCTATAAAAAATATTTAAAACATTAAAAAATAGTTTAGTTCACTACTTGAATATATCAAATTACATTTATAGTTTGTAGACACCTAAATCTTGCCACCAATAACCTCTAATTAGGCTTTTAGCCAATGTCCACCCAAAATGCATAATTTGGAATAAAAACACTAAAAAATGTTAAATGATGTGAAATTGATGTATTAAAAATTTGATTTTGGCTAGGGTATGCCTAATGGGGCAATGCAATTTATGGGCTAGCTAACTTTGATCAGATCATTCTCAGTCAAAATGCCAAATTTGTACTTAGGTGCTCTAGATTGCTCTTTCCTATCAAATATCTTGCACAAGATACATGACTTTGTTATTTGTTATTGGTAACATCCTAAATGGTAATACAATTACAATGCATCTAACATCACCTTTAAATTCTAATTGAGTCAAATTTTGGACCAATAACAAGGCATTCAAATCAATTTGAGTAATATGTGCACAAAGTGCTTAAACATGCTTAAGAGATAATTAACCCAAATCAAGTCATAATTAATAATTCCATGGAAACTTGTTGAAAAAATAGTTTTGGAAATGAATATTGAGTATCTGCATCATAAGATGACCTTATTTCTTAGGAAGACATCCCTAGGCCATAAATGCCACAAATATCAGGATTCATGCCCTTTATGCCTCATCAATGCAATCCATGATGTCCTCCATACCTCTTAATTTCCTCTTCTTCCAATGTAATGATGAGGATAATTATAAATGTAATTCCAAAAATTGAAATAAACCTCAACCACACATCTCAATCTCTAAATGGACAGTTTAGGTTGATTCTAGACATTCTCAAAAATCTATAAATAAAGAGGCCATGAACATAATTTTTAAGCTATTTTGGTGCAAAGTTATAATACACAAATATCTACAAGAAGACATTGAAATTAGTGTTATCATGCCAAATCAATTCTAATTCAATCCAAGCCAATCCAAGCCATAGCTAAAGGTGCCAAGGAGATATGGAGGTAGCCAAGATTCCACTGATGAAGACTTCATGAACACAAGCCGAAAAAGCCACTACAACAAGCATTTTGGAGCATCCAAGGAAGTCTAAAGAGGGTTTATTTTTCATTTTAGTTCTGTGTTTTAATCATGTTTTTTAACTAAGCTCTCCCTAGTGTCTAGGCCTAGATATGTCATACTAGCTAGTGTGTTTCTTACATTTTGTTTTCATTTTGAAACTAACATGATACTAACCATCCTCTCTTGAGTCAAATTCTTAGATTCACATATGGCACACCCGATGGGACCAAACACATCACACATATGAAGAAGATAATTTTAAAATTTTAAAATCTTCATTTGGATCATTAAAACTCTTGCTATTTGATTTTTTAACTTTGTTTTTCTATTTTGCATTGTCACGGGTTTACACAATAACCGACATCCGTTATTAAAACCATCATCAGTTGGCATAGCCATCATTAGTCATTATTTGTGTAAACAATGTTTGTTAGATAAATATCATCAGTTATTAAGCATAATTGACATTGGTTATATAACCAATGTCGGTCACTATGTTTTCTTAAAAACATAAACCCGATAGTTATTTTAAAATGCCTAGTTTGGGGTCATACGAACTTTGTTTTGGATGATTGTTTTTGAAAACCACATGTTTTCTATTAAATTTTCAGAATTTGAAATTAGTTTATCTTCAAGTTTCATATATTTTTTACAAAATTTTGAAAATATATTTAAAATGTTTCTAATCTAACATATTTGCTTTTGGGGTGATGCCTTAAGGGTAGACAGGTAACTAGCGGATTTCAAGTTTGATAAATCATGTTTTAGAACATATTTCACATGTTTTAAAATTAATTAGGAACATTAATTTGGTGCTTAAATTAAAATTTAAGGTTATTAAAGAAGTTTTTTTAGCATTAGTTTTCAAATTTATAACTAAGACCAAGGGGTCAAATGAACACCACCTCATTTTCCATTTGGGCTTAAAAATGAACTCACCTTTCCAAGTTTTTATATTTACATAGTTGTTTAAGTTGAACATTTGTTTGGTAAAAAGAGGGATGTTTCATGTATTCTCTTATATTTTTCCCCTTTAGGGAACCCTTAGTGATCTAGGCAACAATTCAAGCAACAATTTGGGTGATGGTTCTACCCCAATTGATGACCAAACTTTCGGGAGCCATAACTTTTACACCGTAGCTCTAATTGACTTGATTTTTGAACCATTGGAAAGCTAAGAATGAGGATAACATGGTGAGATGTAATTTACCTTCACTAAATTGTTTTTTACCCTAGAAACCCTAATGTAAGTTCCCCACATTTTAATTTTAGTAGTGCATTCAAAAAATATTAAGTTTCTAAAAATATTAATTCCTCAAATTTTGTATTGTTTTAAATCATGAAAGTCAAACCACTTAATATACCTTGATATTGGTGACCTTACACATCCTTCCAATAATTTAAAAATGTGTTTAAATCAAGATGTAACCTAAAATTGAAATCAAACATCTCTTCCCAGAGATAAGCATATAGTTGTATTGTGATCTTGAGTAATAAAACATCTCTTCTCAGAGAATTCATTATTACTATGTTTTTTTTGTGTTCTTGAAATATTTTTCAATCAAAACTTCTAAGTTTTGGATCACTTAGGATCAAAATCACCATTCCTATTTAAAAAATCCTAGTCCAGGGCTTAGAAAGAATATCATCTAAAGCACTGCCCTTCCCTTTCCTATTGCAGATATTCCCTACCCTTTGGGCATACCATACCAATAATCGTACCCCTATAGGAACCACTCCATACTCAATTTTTTATGTTATTAAGGCCATCTTTCCCATTTAGGTCAAGTTATCTTCACTATGCATATCTTTCACATATGTCCTAGATGATCATGACTATCGAGTAGCCTGATTACAAGAGCCAGACTTACTTAATGAGAAATGCATAGCCATGCTCAAAAATATTCAAGCATATTAGAACTGAGTCAAAGGCCACTATAATTTATGTTTTAAGTATAGAACGTTTAAAATTCATGGTCTTGTTCTTAAAGAAAACCAAAATAATACCATGGTTGAGAAGAAGCATAAGGGAAATTTAAACCAAAATAAATAGGGCCTTTTATCAGTACTGTAGATTATGGATTAGGAGCATACATGATTACCACACTAGATAAAGACAAACTTCCTGAGCTGATGAAAGCTATTCATCTCAATGGTACTATGCTTGAGTGATAAGGTTTATTATCTGTAAGGACCATTTTAGCTATGCCATTTTATCACTATTCTTCTTTGTAAAAATATCATCCTTATCCATCCTCTTAGCCTTATCCACTTTACCTTTTTTTTATATTGACCCAGTACATTCTAGAGCCTAGCCCATTTGACCTTGGTTTTTTTCGATTCATTATGTAGTTTTAGTGTCGAGTTATCTGATTAGTTTCATCAATTGGTTTAAGTATTTTAGATAGAGATCATATTTTTGGATAGAATGACAAAAGTTTTGACAGTTACATCCTTTGTTTTTTATTCATTTCTTAGCAAGGGTCTTGATACTAATTATAACCACCTCTAGGCAAATTAGTACTATTAATATATGTTATTATGTCCTATTTATAAATACATATGGGAAAACTAGGGGAAAAATTAATCATTGACATATCAACTTTCCCATTCTTATGTCATACTATACCATTTTACCAACTATGCCTATTTTCTTTGAATTGACTGCTACACTAGTCAAATTTATCTGTTGTAGGGTGGAACTACAGTGACTTGAGGTCCTACTCTAGGACTATGTAGGTAGTGTTTGATACTTGTTAAGATCAGATCAGTCACCATAATCCATGATTTTACCATTTTGTGAGTAACCTAAGCCACACTCTTGCCATTTTACAAGAAACCTAGGCCATTCTCTTGCCATTTTGTGAGCAACCTAATCCACACTTTCATCATTTTTTGAGCAACCTAAGTTATGCTCTCACAATTTTATGAGCAACCTAAGCCATGATCTCACCATTTTGTGAGCAACCTAAGCCATGCTCTCATCATTTCGTGAGTAACCTAAGCTATGATCTCACAATTTTGTGAGCAACCTAATCCAAACTCTCATCATTTTGTGAGATTGAACCATTTAGTGTCTCATCATTCTCTATTGAGTTCAGACACTCCAAAACAATTCCAAATATATTTTAAAAATCATTAGAAAAGAATAAAAAAATTGACCACTTCTTTGTCTTAAAGATTTTGGGAACCCTTACTAAGTTACAAGAAAATCACTTGTTATTTAGTTTCCCCATCCTTTTTAGCCTTTTTCTCTCATGGACTTGCCATTTTGTAAGACCATTCCTCTGCTTCTCTAACATAAATTCTATTTGTTTTCATCAATTATCACATTCTTTCTATTTCTTGGGAGAACTACATTTGGCCTAAAGTTTTTTATTGGATATTACATCCATTGAACTATGTAGGCAACATTCACTTGCCTAGTGCATATGGAGATAACTTAACTTCCCCCTTCCTTTTCTTTTATTCCTCCATTTTGTTTGTTTTTTTAGTTGTCACTTATTTTCAACAGGCAATGTTTGTATGGTTTATATTGCATTGTTTGTTTGTTTATTTGTTTTTTTTTCTTATTTTATTTGTTTATTTGCTTGTTTATTTACTTTTAGCACTATTTCCTTAATTTAGTTTATGTATGTTCATTAGGTGATTCCTTTCCCACACTTACACTTGAATCCACATATATTCATATCTTTACATTGTCATCATGGATTCTATCATTGGTGTATTGTTTTCTATTGAGTATTAGATTATGGGAGTTAATCCTTATGCATATTATGACTAAGTCCTCATGATGTTATACCATGATGCCTACTGACATCTGCTATAATAAACCTCAGCTTCAAGAAGTCTATTCAGCAATGGTGGCATCTCCTCGACACCAACATCTTGATTTAATCCCAATCATATCTCAAAAAAAGTAATTAACCATGAAAGAATTTCAACCTTTATTACTTTGTACAAACATATCCCTACTAGTTGGTTGTTCTAATTCATCATTACCATCTATATTAAGTTATCATCATCCTTAGCCAAGTTTATCATGTTTTCCATAATCGAGGTCTAATGATTATAACTGCCTATGGGCAAATCATTACACACCATCCTACCTACATTTCTTAATGATTATAACCACCTTTGAGTAAATAATTATGTTTTCACCACTTTAAATTTTCTACCTATATATGGGAATGTTATTCTCTTGTTTGTCTATCCTAACTAGGGTAGGTCCATATTCTCAATAATTATAACCTCCTTTGGGCAATCATTGTGTTACCATACCATGTTGCCACTATCAAGGTACAATGCTTATAACCACCTTTGGGAAAACCATTGTACACCATCCCACTTGCATTATCAATTATTTTGACTATTTTTTTAGTATCATTGTGTTTTCACCTCATCATCTTTCCTCTCTTTGGTCCCCTTATTTTTCTTTCTTTTTCAGGGACCATTTATCGACCTAATTGTACCAAATGTCACCTTGAGGGAGCATCATATAGTTAGTTTATCATCATTGAAATTATAGGTATACAGGACCTTTTCATTCTTTTAAAATAAAGTATTATGCTTATAGCTTACAACACCTTCCCAAATAAGGGTAAATTGTACACACCTAAATTTTGCCACCAATAACCTCCGATCAAGCTTTTGGCCAATTTACACTCAAAATGCATAATTTGGATTAAAAACACTAAAAAATGCTAAATTATGTGAAAATTACATATTCTAATGTTTATTTTGGCTAGGGTATCCCTAAATGGGGAAATATAATTTATGGGCCAGCTAACTTTGATCAGACCATTTTGAGTCAAAATGCCAAATTTGCACCTAAGTGCTCTGGATTCCTCTTTTCTATCAAATCTCTTGTACAAGATACATGCCTTTGTTATTTTATATTGGTAACATCCTAAATGGTAATATGATTCAAATGCCTCTAACATTACCTTTCAATTCTAATCCATTCAAATTTTAGACCAATAACAAGTCATTATGATCAATTTGAGTAATTTATGGATAAAGTGTTTAAACATGCTTAAGAGATAATTAACCCAAATCAAGGCATAATTAATAATTCCATGGAAACTTGTTGAAAATATATTTTGGGAAATGAATATTGAATATCTACATCATTAGGTGACCTCATTTCTTGGGAAGACATCCCTAAGCCATAAATGCCACAAATATCAAGATTCGTGCCCTTCATACCTCTTAATTACCCCTTGCTCCAATGTCATGATGAGGATAATTATAAACTTAAATCCAAAAATTGAATAAATCCTCAACCACACATCTCAATTTTAGGCTGGATGGTTCAGGTTGATTATAGACATTCTAAAAAATCTATAAATAGAGAGGCCATGAACATCATTTTTAAGCTATTTTGGTGCAAAGTTATAATTCACAAATATATTAAAGAAGACATTTCAATTATTTTTACCATGAAAAATTGATTCTAATCCAAGCCAAGCCAAGTCACAAGCCAAAGGTGCTAAGGAGAGATAGAGGTAGCCAAGCTACCATTGATGATGACTTCATGAGCACAAGTTGAGAAAGTCACTATAACAAGCATTTTGGAGAATCCAAGGAAGGTAAAAGAGGGTTTCTTTTGCATTTTAGTTGTGCGTTTTATTTGTGTTTGTTAACTACGCTCTTTGTAGTGTCTAGGTTTAGAGATGTTATGCTAGTTAGTGTGTTTCTTTCATTTTTTTTTTTCATTTTAAAACTAAAGCGATACTAACCATCCTCTTTTGAGTCAAATTCATAGATTCACATAGTCCTCTATACCTCTCACATGTTTCCAAAAGGGAGGAAGAAATTTCAATAACTCAAAGAGAGATCTGTGAAATTCTATGTAATTTTAAAGGGTTTTTTTTCTATTATGTTCTTTCTTTTTTTTAATTTTAGATGTAGGATATGTATTTTTGACATTTAAGAAATTTACACAAAAATTTACATGTTTTATTTTAATTATATTATAATGTGAAATGTAGATATTTTAATTGTATTAGATAGTTAATATTTTATCTACATTAATACATTTGGATGTGTTGTTTCTATTTTATGTTTTGAAATAGATCTTTAAAAATTCATCATAGTAGGATTTACTTTAGCTATTTATTGTAATTGATTTAGCTTACAAGGAGATAATTCTAGATTGACTCATGATCATAGTCATTTTACATAGACTCTTGATCTAAATTTATTCATATTTGTGTGCTTAAATATATATGACAAATTTTGATTGATTTGCATTGAATATTTTAAAGTATTTCTTGAGTGAATAAAATACCTAGTTGAAGTCTAAAATACTAATTTATACCCTACCCTCACCTCTCTTTTTCACATTTTTATGAGATCTGGATATTTTCTCATAGCATCATTGTAAATATGAATTTTTGGGTCTTTTTTTAATAATTAATTTGAACTTCCCTTGTGGGTTTGGATGTCACACTCTATTATTCCATGTATACTACATAGGAGATTTTAAACCTACAACTTGTGCCATCAACAATCCTTATCAATCCTAAAATAAAATGCTGAAAACCCATGTGGTCCTTGACATGCCTCAAAAAATCACCATCGAGAAATCAACAAGATCAATCAAAACATTTGTATTTTTTGGATGAACTTATCTATTGCTTCAAACCTCTAAATTATATCGGGGGCTAGTTTAAAATACTCTAAAGTGAAGATAATACATCATTTTAATACCCTTATATCATACTCTTAGATATGGTTTTAGCTAATTTTAGAGGCATTTTATTTTAAAATTAAATGAGAATACAAGTTAAAGTTAAATTAAAAAATGATTAAAAAATGGAATAGGGGAAGTTTTAGTTTAGTTTTATGTAAAATAATTATGCATAGGGTATATATATGCCTATATATTACTTCTTTCACCATAGATCATAAGGGGTAAAATGATCCTCCTTTCCCTCACAATACCTATAAAGTATTTTTATATTTATGTCATAGGTGTTTTCATTGTGCATGTGTCTCCATATATTCATCTCACTATGAAATATTTTTATTATTTATTCAGGGTTAAAGTCTCAAATTAAATTTAATGTGTTATTAATATATTCCCACCCTTCCCCAAATTCATCTAATTCAAAGCATATTTTATTTTCCATGTAATAGAATATTACTATTTCCTATATTCCACATAATATTTTATTTTATAAAGTTGAAAATTTACGCCTTGTATAAGCCTTATTCAATAGGTTGCTTTAAAATTATAATAATTTTGTTTTAAATAGTTTACCCTTATGATTAAAAAGTGATGTAACCTTGCAATCTAATATAAGCAGATAAATAAGACATAATACTATAAAAATACAATGATATACATATTTTACAAAATTTTTAAATTTTTAAAAATAGAAATCGGGGTTAGGTTTTGAGATATGTCCTTGTAAAGTAATTTATTCAAATTATGTTATTCACTCATAAATTGTGACTATCTAAAACTACTTATAACAACTAGTAAACCCTATTTTAATTTGAAATAATGTTTTATTGTATTCTAAGACAAGTTTGTAGTAGTTAAACAAGGTCACAATGTTTCATTATCCACTACTGTGACTTTATCTATACTAACTTGCTTTAGATCTAAACATCTAAGTTAGTTAGCCTCAAACTGAATACTATCTAATTTTTTTAGATCTTATTTAGATGCATGGATCACATACAAAATTCAAAACCCTATATTACACAAGGACAAAAACAAGATCAAATACCTATGGGGAAGAAGGTGGGGAAGTGGGATATCTCTAAACTATCCTAAAAAACCCATTGCTTACTAAGTGGTGATTATATAGTCCATGTGGACCTAAGTGCGGTGTAGTTCTTCCTTTAGGGAAGACCATCTATATATAAGTATAAAATTTGATTAGAATTTATGATAAAAGATTTCATCAAACTAAAATAAAATAATGTTAACTTGGCCAATAATTGTATTATTATAGTAATATTATAGTATGTCTCTTTTCTAAATGGATAGATGCTTTTGAAATTGTATTGCAAGAGAGTGCTAGATAGAGTAACTGAAGGTTTAAAGTGAGACACTTGATGGGGTATTATAGGAGAATATATTTTTTTTTTTTATAATTTACCTATTTTCATGCATGAAAAATCTATTAGTATGCATGTCATTTTTAAAAATTAGTCATTATCGCATATCAACAAGTCCACTCTAGTAGATAGGTACATAGTGCATCCCTATCTACCTAGTGTGCACTTGTCTACAATAGATAGAGGTTTATGAAACTTTAATGATAATGAAGTATCTATTTATTAGGGATGAATAATAATAATTAGGGAAATTTGGAATATTTTTTTAGTAGTTTTAGGACTTTTAAAGATTTCATATAGATAAATGGTTATCAGAATGGTGAGTTGGCTAAGCAAGGTAATGATGTCAAGGAAAAGTATTTTAAAGAAACTATTAATTAAATTCTAGTGTCTACACTTCCCCCCCACCCTTTATTCTATGGATTCATAAATTACTATTGTAAATTAAATATGATACCTGAGTGTGTATACACAATTTATCTTTGTCATGGAGATGTGCATACCGCATTGTTGAGGCATGTTGATAAGTTCTAAATTTAGAATGATAAATTATAAATTTGAATAACTAGTGTTGATGCTTGAGTTGGAAATATATATGCTCCAACCATCATTGATAACTCTATAATGTGTGAAGAGATGGGAACCAACCAAGTAGTTCACTAAAGTGAAACCAAAACACTGAACATCACTATGGTCTCATGCAATTCACTTGACAAATTGAAAGAGAAGTAGGAAAAATTACATGCTCTTTAAATTGAAAACAATGTGTAAAATAACTAAGCTCAAATTTGGTTCAATTTCAAAATATTAATCACACCACTACAAATGGATTTATATTCAAACTATAAATTCTTGAAAATTGATTTTTGAAAAATAAAAAATCTATTTTTTTCAAAATAGTAGATTGGTCATGAATTTATATCATGCCCCTTATATTTTATAGTATAAATGTAATATTTTTAAAAATGTTTTAATCCTTGGATTGTCTTCACACATGAGTGTCTTCACTTAAGTAGTTTAATGAGTGGAGTGCATAAGTAAGTTGAATTTCCCCATAATCTAAAAATTAATATTTTCACATATTTTAAAATATCATATATAATAATGTATTGGTTTTAAAATCCCATTGTGATTCCCATATTTTGAAATGAGGGATATTTCTTTTGAATCACTTATCTAAAAAAAAGAGAGATAATTTGTTTAAATATAGATAATCATGTAATAACATCTGCATATATTGAATCTATATTGAAAGCTTATAGATGTAACATTGATGTACTTGAAAAACTTGTATAGTTTTTTTGCATCATTTAAGTTTTAATATTACATTTTAGTCATGGATGAATCATGTAATACTTGAGATTGTTTCATATATATTTTAACCATAAAATATTGAAAATTTTGAATTAGTGAAGCACATACATAGCATGTGCATGATATGTATCATGACACCATAAATAGATAAGTAGATACATAGTATTGCATGATGATAATCATGGAACCATTGTATCCAAATATAAATAATGTAAGCAAAGCCACATAATTATCATGCAATAAGTCCTATAAGTCATATAAAAGGAACAAGTAATAAGTTTCTAAGAGTATACTTTTTTCATATATGTCACAAATGAATCCTAGAGACTAAACACAAGGGAAATGAAAATGTCACAAAGGTTAAGAATACCAAATGCCACATATACAAGGCATAATTTTTCCATACAAGAAAGGTGTATGGTAAAAATGCACAAGATCAAGGACCACATACAATAAGAAAATAATTTTGAATCTTTTTACGAAACTGAAATGATCATATAACATTAGCATATAGAAAAGGAATATAGAATAAGTTAAGAATATGTATCAATGTTTTAGTTTACCAAGTGACATATTCATCAAGACATATGTTAATATAGAATAAAATATTAAAGTGTGTATTTTAGTTTATATCTCAATATGGAAAAAAGGGTATGGATAAATACAACTTATAAGGTTTTCATATAGAATAGCACTATGTATCCAACTAAGAAAGGTTGTTGGGTGAAGGGCTTGATCAACATTAAAACCCTATGAAAATATGCCTTAAATTAAAACTTGTCTAATATCTAAATGTGAATTACATTTCTTGTGCACAAAATATGTAATAAGGCTATGTGAATATGTTATAATTCAAAAAAGAGATCAAATATGTAAATGGACATGTGTGCAATATATGGTATGTGTGTGTAATGTGTCATTTTTACAACTTTCTTTAGAATGACTATACAAAACATTTGATGAACAAGAAAGATTTTTCTATATATGAAGATTGATTTGCACCATGAAATTTGTTATTTTTCACACTTAGATAATTATTACAAGAATTATGTATTGAAAATATGGCATGTAGTAAATATAAATAAACATGACATAAGAAAAATGCATATCTAGAAACATGAGTAGATACATACATGTCATGACTTTAGGTTTTTCACAAATATTCTTATTTTTTGGTTTTCTAAGCATATATGAAAGTTTTTTAAATTATTTTCATATTTTAAATAAAAAATAATGAGATTTTTGAAATTAAACAAAGTATAATAATAATTATGTTCAAAAAATTAGAAGAAGGTGGGGAGGATGATCTAAACAAACATCATCAAGGTGTTGAAGCAAATCATGGAAATTAGGAAGGCATGTACTATGCCCCCAATGTAAATATATTGTTGCAAATATGGAAAAAAAAATGGCCATGAAAACTCATATAATAGTACATAGATGTAATCATGAAAGTATATATGAGATATAAGA
This sequence comes from Torreya grandis, assembly GCA_037957365.1. Taxonomy (NCBI): domain Eukaryota; kingdom Viridiplantae; phylum Streptophyta; class Pinopsida; order Cupressales; family Taxaceae; genus Torreya; species Torreya grandis. The sequence goes on along the minus strand of JARHVA010002639.1, from coordinate 382,844 downwards.
GAATGTATAGATGTGCAGTAATAATAAAATGAGTTTCCATGAAGATATGTTTAATTAAATCTTAGTAAGATGGTTGTTTTGGGTTGTTTGAATGTGGATGATTTAAATAAAGGATAAAGTACCCCAAAAATTTAAAGATAAATCCAAGGGATATAATAATTTAATAATCATGCTCTATTATCATGTGTTTGAAGAGGAGAAATAATAGTATTGAAGATCATTATCTACTATTTTATTTGACATTCTAGAAATCATAGTATTGTATCTTAGTACATACTCATTAAAAATCTTTTTGGGACCTTGTTTGAGCTTTGTTATTTGAGCATAGGATGATTTATCACAAATATTAATATAAACATTTGTCAAAAGTCAAAGGATTGAAAGATTTATATAAATGGAGAGAAATATCATATAACCATTTGAAAGCATAATCTTTGAGACTGCCTAGAAAGATGTTATTCAACAATGTGCCATTATAGGAATAATATAGGAAAGTTGCATGGAAGGAATGTAAATGTTTTTTAGGGTCACCTTTTTCTTTGTAAAGAGGAAACTTGGGATCCAAAAAACCCACTAGGAAAGGGTAAGAATCAATTTTAGGATCCAAAGGATTATGTAACAAAGTAAAAAAATATAAGGAAAGACAAGCATGATAAATGGTTTTTTCAATATTAGCTATCTTAGCTTTAAAGAAGAGAAGGGATTCCTCAAGAGAATTATTTAATTTAGTGATGGGAGGGGTGAAGGTAGAATGGGTTAGAATGGGTATGGATAATTGAGGTAAATCATGAGATTCACCTAGATAAAAATGAGTATAAGTGGTTATAGGTACAAAAATAACAATAAGATCAATGGTAGAAATACTAACATTGGGGGTAGGGGTATTTACAATACCAAATGATAGTGGTTGGTAGGATGAGGAGTATAAATTGGTTTGATTCTTAGATTTAGATTCATAAATTATGCAAATAATATTACTCACCTAATGAGGATGTTTTTGGATACCTTGGCAAAATGTAGACAACTCTTTCACTTTATTTTGATCTAATTCATTAACATTATTTGTATCGATATGTGTTTATTACTCATTATCATGATCCTCATCATTATTATCATTATAATTTTCAATGTAGACTTAATTTTCATCATGACTTACCATTATATAAGAAACCAAAGGGAGATCCATATATGAAATAGGAGTACCACTTAATATAACACTATGCTTTAAAGGCATACATTTTAATATCATAATGAAGAAAATAAGTATATATTTTTTGAATAATAAAACAAAAAAATTAATCAAAAAATAAGTGAAAAGGCAATGAAATATTTGTGGGTATAGGAGACAACTTAATTCAACTCAAAGTTGAAATAAAGAGCCTCTATGTTGATATTTATCTAAGGTAAAAAAAAATAATTATTTCTTAGTTTTAGATTAATATAAGGTAAAAACACTTGAATAATTATGTTACATATAATATCTAAGGTTGAGGACTTTATTATTTCAGTGTTAGGAATTTATAAAAATAAAATGGAACCCTTGGTTAAAAATCAAAAAGTAGTACAATCATTGTTCTATTGAAAAATTTCACCCAAATTTTTACCCTTAAAATTAAATACTTAATTAAATTAAATTTAGAATAATGTAAAATTTAAATATGATCTAGGAAGATAAATAAGATATCCAACTATAAAAATTTATCAACTTACAAAATTTATAGAAGTTATGAATTGATAGGATTAGATAAATGTCCTTGAAAACTAGTTTATTCAAGATATATTATTCATTAAATACCTAAAAATATCTAAAAATTCTTATAAAACTTGAAATCATAGTGTCAATTTAAAACAATTCTTCAATGTATTATGTGACAAGTACACAATAACTAGAAAAGGTTATAGTGTGACATTGTCTACTATTGTGATTTTATTTGTGTTTACTATTTGTTGGGTCTAAAAATATTAGAGGGTTTTAAATTTTATAAATCCTATCTAATTATATGTGGATCATGTTTTGAATCACAAATCACTTGTAAAATTAAAAACCTAGCCTTCATAGGGACACAAAGAAGATAAAATTCCTAGGGGATAAAAGTGAGGAAGTAGGATATGGTTGAGCTATCCTAAAAAAACACCTTTTTGACTAAGTGATTCCCATATAATCTAATTAGATCTAAATCCAATTTAGGCATCCATTTAGTAATTATCATATAGATATAACTAATTTTTTTAATTGGAATGCTTGACAAAGTGATGCAAAGCATCATAAGACAACATGAGAAGACAATATATTTATGAGTTTCATGTGAACATTTTTGGTTTGGTTTTGGTGTTAGAGGTATTATATTTTAAAAAATTATGCCTTAAAGTCATTAGGATTATTTTTAGTTGTGTGTTTATAAGCCTTTTATATTTTCCCACTAAAAATCAAATTTGAAAATTTGAATTCTAGAACTTGGCTTAGAGTGTTATTTTGAAAATTATATGAAATGTCAAGGTTCCTAAATGTTTTATGGGTAATAATTGGTCCTATATCTGTGTTTTTGGTTTTATTAATGTGAATATCATGGAAATTATCAATATAATAGAATAAAGTTGGTTTTGTACCTACTACCATATGTGGGTTAACCTTGTCAGGAAGATTTCTTTTATGTTTGGCATTTGAAAAGAAGCATTGAATGTAGTTATGTGAATTAGAGTTTTATGAGATATTATGTATTATTATATAAGTATAATTTTTGAGGACATAGGTGAAAACAAGAATAAAATAGAGTAAAATAACTATGTTTTGCTATAGGAGAAAGTTTGTATATTATCAATGTAAGAAATGAATTAAAACAGACTCCTTATAAAATATCTTTCTGAATATGAATAAACTTGGTATATGTGAGTAAGTGTAAAATTTATTATTATTATTATCTTTATTTTTTCATATTTATTTATTCTTAGTTCAAAAATCCATATAAGGTATAGTGTGTTTTAATCATGCAAGAATTATGTGTATAGATAGTCTAGAATGTAAAGAAAGTGATGTATGTGGATGATTATGAGTGGTTATTGAATTATTTGTGTCTTAAAATTGGTATAGGGTGTCATATTAATGATTTATTACCCTTATAATGCTGATCATAGACTCAAAACTGAAACTTAAATTCTAATTTTCACCTCAGTAGACATAGTCAAGAAGGAGAACCAAAAATTCTAAAAAATCACTTTTTGGGAGCCTTTTAGGATTTTTGATGATCCAAAAATATTGGGTAAGGTTAATAAATGAATGGAAATCCTAAAAAAGGTATTATTAAAATTTTATAGTTTTTAAGACTCATTTTAAACCATTTTGTTCACTTTTAGCCACATATAGGCCTGTCAATAACTATATTAGGGTTTTTGAAATGGAAACTCATATAATTTTTGTTAAAATTTTTCAAAATTCATGAAAATTAGTAATAGATTATGCATTAATTTAATATAGAGGGTTTAATAGGCTTTATATTGATACAATATTATACATTATAGTTTCTATGACTGTGTTTACAATAGGCCTAAAGAGACCTAATTGGGTAAGAGATTTTGTGAGTTAGTAGCATTACATTAAGAGTTGATCCATAAAACTTTAGGTGAAGTTATAAGAAGATAAAGGGTACCAAAATATGTCTTTATTTTTATAATAAAATACATATATTTCTAAAACCAACAAGCTTTATGAAAAAAAATGGCAACTAGAGAAGAAGCCTAATAGAAGAAATGGTAGATTATTGGTGAGTTCTTGATTGAAGATTGTGTTAATGGATTGGATGCATATGTGAGTTAAAATAGGAATAATAATGCCCATGGGATCCATATTGATGGATTCAAAAACATTTGAATCATGTATTAGTATTTTATGCTTATGAAGCTATATGAAATTGAGCAAGTTAGAAACAAGAAGGGAGAAGGAAATCTTAGAAGTGGTGTATGAGATGATGGTGTGTGTCCTAAGGAGGTGAAAGAGTTAAGAGGAAGATTATACAAATGATGGATGATATGTGTCAATAAAAATTATGACTACATGTATGCAAGAGGATTATATTCCTATTGAATCAAATAGAATTATCAAAAGTGCTCAAAAGACAAATAAGGTACCTACATGATAAAGAAAACCAAATATTAGAAAAGAAATCAAAATAAATAAATAAGAGCTAATATGTTGGTAAATAAGAGAGTAGGAATCAGATATACATCAAAAATTATGTCCCCAACCTATAAAAAATAATACTACCTTATCCAATTACTATATTACTACAACAAAGTTGAATTAGGACTCTTTGTTAAATCCATATATGCTTTTGAAATTGGATTGTCATATGATTTCTAGTTAATGAATTGATTATTTTTTATGTGATTATATATAATAATATTTTGAGTATTTTTATGATCCAAGATTATGAAAATTTTATGATATCCATTATTAAACATCTAAAATTTAAAAAGTGTTCATTAGAAGTAAGAGGAAAAGATCACAATATGGGATAGATTTGCACTACAAACCTATCGATCTAGTGCAGACTTGTCTCAAAATGCCAAAAACTTATGAAATTTTATATAGATGATGAGAGAATAATAGTGTTAAATAAACATGAAATAGTGATGCTTACATATTATTTTATCAATGCTTATAAGATAATGAAGGCTCTTATAACACTTATGGTTAACAAAATGGTAAGAAAACTCTTTTAATGGTTTTAATTAGTGAAATGGAAATAATACTAGGGTAAGAATGTCAATAATAAACATTTTAAATAATTTATTGATAAAATTTGTTTGTTTTCATCCCTCCATTGTCGTTATGAAATAAATTAAAATTACTAGTGTAAATGAGAGAGAGATAAAACCTGAGTGTGGAAACACAATTTCTTTTTAACGAAGGGTTTCAGTGACTTGAGTTACCAACTAAATCAAGTGGAGATAAGGTGATTTAAATTTTATTTTTTCCCTATCTAGTGAGAAAAAATAATTTTAAAACTGATAATAGAATGAGTGGTAGTCCATTTGGTGTCACTAAATCATAACCATACCAACTCCTTGGATTTGAACCTATGGAAAAATTGATAGTGACCATTTGAAATATGAAGAGTGATCTAATGAGAATTAAAGTTTATAACCATTGAGTTTCACTAAACTCTAAGGGGAAGATAAAATGAGGGACCAGTACATGGTTAGATAAAGTGCATCAAATAACTCGATCATCACTAAGCTAAAACATAGGTCACTTGGTGAAAAAATAATAGGTGGGAGCTAATATGTGGCTCGCTAAAGTAGAACCAAGATGTGGATAGTCACTAAAATCAAACTTAGTAAACTTTTAAAATATTAATCACACCAATTCAAATAGATCAATATTTTAATTGTAACTTATTATAAACTTGTTTATTAGGAAATATAAAAGAGGGTGGTAAATGAACCAACATCATTCCCCCTATATTGTATAGAGTGATAATTTGATATTTTAAATGTTTGTAAAATTGTAATTATTTTTTAATATGAGTACTTATTATCAAGTATTTATAATAAATGGGTACATATGCAATTCATATTCCCCATATTCTAAAAATTCTAATTCATATTGATAATTTGTGTTAGCAAGAGTAAAGAGACATGTTATTAAAGAGAAACTAAATATATTAGGTGTCAATAAAGATTCAAATAGTCATGTAAGAGGAAGAGCCAAAAAATAAGATGAAAATATTATACAATCAAATGTATGAAGAAGAATTAATAAGGCCATTTTGGGTGAATAATAAATATCATTTGGTCTCATTCTAAGTTTGTTTATTCTTGTCCATTTATCAATTATTTTTGTCATTTATTGTTATAGCTTGACAATATGGTTATTTATTTCTTTCCACTAAACTATTAGATAACAATGGTGTGGTTATTACTCACAATTTGAGCCCAAGTCTATTATTGCCTCATAATTCAAGATTCCCTAGTTTGGCTCTCCCTAGAGAGATGCTTCTCAATAGATTGAGAATATTATGCATGATCTTGGTAATTATTTATAGCTCAATAGAACCAAGAGGGTGCATTTATTTTGCTGAGGTAGACAAAGTGTCATTATATTAGTTCTAAAGTAAATTCATCTAGCTTGGTGGAGTAACTTTGTGATGAAATAAATCTACACCCATGACCAAATGTAATTTTAACTTCCTCATATGGAAGAATAATCATTTTGAGTGCTAATAGGAATATAACCTAGGACTAGTTTTGGGGTGTTATGACTTTTTTAGGTGCCTATTTTGGCCTACAGTTTTATGTTTGGTTAGCCCATAAAAGATTTTGGTAGTGGGCCCATGTTGAAGGTTGATTTAGATAGATTTTACAACACTTTTTAAGGTCATGAGAACACCATGGAGGTAGAGGAGATTGGGCACTTTTCCATTAATCAAAATAATACTTAATAGAATGAGATCATGAAAAAGGTTCTATCAGTGGATCAAGTGATGAAGGCATATAATCAAGTGGCGATCGGAACTATGTACCATCTCACCATTGAGGTAACATATAATGATGGACATGCAAAGGAATCTCCAAATCTATAGAAGGCCAAAGTGTGGGTTAAACCATGGGAAATTTTCTATGTTGAGAAAACTTTGCCAAATGTCATGCCAATACTATAGAGGAAAAGAGATTGATTCTTTCATTATTATGGTTCTTTGTGACAATAAGTATGATTTTAGATATGAAAAATATTTTTTGGCCTGATTTGAGGAAATAGGACATGATAAATGAAATCAAAAGCTGACGAATGATGTAGATGTGTAATGGTTGTTTGGAGCATGCAAACATAGTCCTAGCTTGTTTTTTTCAATAAATTGAAAATATTGTGCATGTAGCAAGTGTTACTTTAAATTTAGCACCAAACTATAAATTGGGTCATTTAATTATACAGTGAGATTTGTAGTATGAATATGGTACTATGATCAATATAATTTGGATTCTTAATGTGTCTCTATTTAATGGTTTTACTTTTTTTATTCTTACTTGAAGGATAAAATATATGAAATGTCCAATGAAGTAAAAGTAATTACAAATTTTTAATATTATAAATGTACTTGAGGTTTTATATATAGTTAATGTATAGGAGAGGGTATACATGAGCAATTTGTAGAAGAGCGGGACTCTACATAGAGGATGTGAATATTAGGAGTGTGAGTAGTTTAGTTATCTCAAATGAATTTGTATGGGACATATTTTTTAAAAACTTTAATTTTTAGGGCCTTTTTATGTCTTAGGACAAGACACTTATTTAATTCAGGGTGAGTGTTAACAAGAGTAAAGGGACTTATTATTAAAAGATAAAATAAATATATTAGGTGTCAATAAGGAATCGAATAGTCATGTAGGAGGATGAGCCAAAAAAAAAGATGAAAATCTTATATAATCAAATGTATGGATAAGAAGTAATCAGACCATTTTTGGTGAATAAGAATTATCATGTAGTTGCATTTTGATTTTGTTTATTCTTTTTCTCCATTTATCAATTGTTTTCATAATTTACTATTTTAGCTTGCCAATCTAGCTATTTATTTTTTGCCACTAAATTATTGACTAGCAAATTTCATACTGTATGTTATTATATATATGAAATATATTATTTGTGAGGGTTTAAATTTGAGTTAATCCCAATATGATGTTCCCTTTTGAGATGAGGATTGTAGTTTTCAAATCACTTGTCTCAAAATAAAGGGTTAGATCATTTGTGAAACATGTAATCAAGTAATAGTATTGATTTATTTGAATTGTATTATAATATATGTAATATTGAAGCATATGAAATGTTTGGATAGTGAATTTCATAATTGTAATTGAATATAACATTGAAATAGTCTATGAAAATTTTAACCATAAATTGATGATGCAAGGCTAAATACAATTAAGAATATAGAAATTATAAATCATAAGGGTGATAAACATATTTTTAGAGGGAAAATTAATTTTAAAACTCATAAATAATATTTTCAAATTAAATATTGAGATATCCCACAAATATAAAGTACAACTATTGATTGATATTTTTATAAAATAGAAACAAGAGTACCTATTTAGTTTATTGTGTGTATATAGATATAGTCAAAAATAAGATAGAAGTCGATTGGATTAGCATCCCAAAATAGTAATCATATCCTATAATTTTTCATTATGTAGACTTAGATGCTTTCATAAGGTATAGATAGTCTCATTGACATAGGTGTCTGATTTGAATATTGGTGTCTTGTATGGAATACTAACAAGATTTGGATGTGTCCAACTAGAGTCTTCCAGGTTTTTAGTAATTTTTGTTTTGATGTATATAGATCATGTGCATGGGATATCAGTATTCATAAAATGATCAAAACCATAGCTTCCTAACCCAAGGAGTGATTATGGAAAAAATGGGTTAGTGGGCTCATGGGGTTGAGCTTCCCCTTGGACCCTTTTATTAATCGGTGTTACCTACATAGCCAATACTCTAAAGAGGGCCCCAAAATTACGTATTTCTCTTGTACATGTTAGATTGTGTTTATATAAGGGTGTATTGATATGTAATAATTACTATTATCACTTTGAGGTGTACCCTTTGAGGAGGTGTTTCAAGTCTCCCCATTCAATTTACATAATGGGAACTCTCTAAGGTTGTACGTGGCCTATAAGTAAAGAGAAAATCTAGAGAGGGTTGGATCCCTTGATGCTACACCTACTCAAATTATAATTAAAAGGGAAAGATAAAGCTAAAATTAAATAGAAAAAGGGGTAATGCACTAATTTTTAGGTCTCATCCTATTGTCTGTGAGATGATAACAAAGATAAAAAAGGTTGAATCTTATCACAACTTAAAATAGTTATCTATCATAATTATTTCAATATGGTGGTTGTAGTTGGTACATGAACTAAGGTGGACAATCAAAAAGTATATAATCAATCACTAATGAAGGTTTTACATGACTAATATTTGCATAACCACTTGATACACACCACATGACCTACAATAAATAGTTTACTCATAAAGAGGTAAGAATGAAGAGGGAAAATGCAATGATATTGAATATCAAAACTAACATTCATCAACAATTCACCTTGAAAACACTAAATATAGATGAAGAAGGAAAAATTAGTTTTCATTCACTTTAAAAGAAACAAAAAGTATCAATTTTATTATGTCTTCACCACACTAACTTGGAGGATCCTTTTACAATCCATTCAAGTAAAAATATATAGAATAATAGAGAAGAGAGAGAGAGGGATCAGATGTGGAGGAAGTCCATTATGACTATCATCTATCATGAAACTAGTTATAATGGCAATAGAAAGTGATAAATAATCTTATTATTCATCTTCAATATGTGTTTTCTTGGATTGATGATGTCCCAAGGAGAGGTGGAATATAATTGGATATTCACAACCTATGACTCATCCTTAATTTCTTAATTTTTTTGTTTCTTGGTTGAGGAGTCAAAAGTTATTATCTTGACATATGGTCTACTTGACCTTCTTGGCATATTTTTAGGCCATTCTTGGCTCTTGAAATGCATATCTCATCTTGGTGAGAATGATAATTAGGACATATACTTATTCAAATTTAATATTAGTAATTAGAACTTGCATCTTGCATGTCTAAACCTATTTGATCCAAAAGAATGCCATGAAGACAAATCTATCACTCATGCCAAGTCTATTATTTACTTGAAGATTATAAAAATAATCTTGTAAACTTCATGTAGGTTTTGTATAATATAATATGGACTCTATCCAAGTTTATATATCATATTTTAATTGATTAGTTGTCCATTAGGCCTTCACAACCTATTGGTAAGGAGTTTGGAGAGGGTTGTGTGTACTCTTTCTATAGAATCTCCATATAGACTTGCTAACTATATAGAAACCTTATTCATGTTCCATGATTTAAAAATTGAAGATCTAGGATTTTTAGGACCTATTATGATTCCTCAATAGCATGCTCATCTTGAAACAAGTTTGAAAAGTTGATAGAGGCCTATATGTTTCTTTAAAGGCTCTCAACAACATGACTAGTGGATTGCCTATGAATAGGCTCTCCAACTACCTATAGTCATTATATTTGGATTATATATAACATTTATATCCTTTAAAATATTTCATTATATTCCTACATATATTTTTTGAAGCATCTTGATGCCATTTATGATTTTGAGAAGGTCTGCAAACTTAGTTCTCTATGTAGATATGAGAACAGTCTTCATTTAGGCCTGGGTTAATGACTTGAAATATATCTTATCACCATGAGAGTATATTTATTGAATGTTCTAGGTAAATTATACCTATATATAGGCCCATAAATTCTCTTACACTAGTTGAGATGTTTCTATATAGCTAAAAACATGAAGTATGCCTGAAAAAAGTGTAGTTTTAAGACCATTTCCTTATGTTTTTACTCCACACATGCCAATATTTTGACTCCAAATGGTGTTCATAAGGCTCACATATTTTATTTAGGTGTTTAATATAGAAATATTATACATTTTAATAATTTAAACTATCATTCTCAGCCATCGATCTCCTTGAGGGTAAAAAGGTAGTTTTAGACCTATTTATCTTCTTAACAATCATTCATAAATCACAATCCATTGACTGATTGTAAACTACCACAAAATTTTAGTGCATTTTCATGTCCCCTTTTTAGTTGACATCTTCAGAGTTGAGGATTAGCCTATTATGTGACCTTCGTAGGCTGATAGGATGGATAGAGGGTCAGGATGGAGCTTGGATTAGCCTCGATTAGCAAAATTTGTTTTAGTTGGCATTCATTTGGGTTTTTTTGGGCACATTTGTCTAAGCTCCTATTATATAGGGAATGTTAGCATTCATCGGAGCATCACTATTATGGCATGATCATGTGTGGAATCATTCCCTAGTTCACCAGCTTCGAAGGGTTCGAGGATCTGACATGTATTGAGGGAGATATTAATATTTGATTGATTTAATCAAATATTAATTATTTAGCATATTTTAATTGAGAAACCCTAATTCTTAATTATTAAACCCTAATTAGGGCAAGCACACTTTTTAGAAGATATAAGGGTTTCTTATTGGAAGGAGGCCATTATTGAAAATTATGAATTGATTATTGATATTGATTGTTGTTAAGAATTCTTTTGTGAAGACTGAGCCAAGGGTTCCAGGATTCCATTTGCATTGGAGAATGTCCACTCTTCAGTGTATGTGATTTAGAGGCTATGAAATATCAGTTGATTTATTGCCAATTTGAGAGATAGCTTCATATAAAAGTTATTACAGAGGTTTACAAGTTTGGGAGATAACTTCACACAGAAGTTATCACAGATATTTCATGTATTTATTTCATTAGGTTTTGATTCAATAAATTATATAGATAGAGATCTTAAGATTAGGTATCCAAAATATAGGCCACCACATATTATCTTGTTTGTATGGAATCCGTACCGATCCATGCAATTCCATACAGTTCTACCACAGGCTGGATAGTGCTGCAGGGGACACAAGAACCGACATCGGAAGCCCAGTGACCGACATCGGCCGACTGAAGACTGATGTCAGTAGAGTAGCCAACCTAAAGAGACTGATGTCAGCATAATATCAACTGATGATGGTAGAATAATTGATGTCGGTGATTGTGTTGTTGACACAGCAACCTGAGAGCCACATAGATTCAAGGTTTATGTCTAGATTTGTAAAAGACCAGGTTTTGAGGTGAAATTTGTATTACTTTATATGCATGCCAGAGATTCAATATTATAATCATTCTAAAAAATAATAAGAGCACTGATTAGCTAGTTGATAGATTATACTACTGTCTATCTATTTAATTGAATTTATTTTGCAAAATCGTATCTTTGTTTAGAGCTTTTGTCTTTCTATATTCCCTATTGGTTGGGGATATTACAGTGGTATCAGAGCCAAATTCCTGCCATCCTGTTGGGTTGACCAGAGATAAATTATTGCCATCCTATTGGGTAGATTAGACATTGAATCGGTTAGTAAATCATGGGTACTTCAAGTACTCAGGAACAGTGGGACAAGGATATGGAGAAGCTGAAACAAAGTTTGAAGAGGTTAAATGAATTTTTTTCAGACCCTACATTTGAAGACAAATTGAGACAGAGTATTACATCTGTTGTTAAAGGGTCCAAGAAAAAGCTTTGCTTATACTGAAAATGTCCATATGATGCCAATCACGATTGTCATTTGAGGCCTAAGGGCAAGGCAAATCATGTAATATGGGCATATTATGAGGATTCAAAATTAGAAGATTTTGAATAGCAGGATAGTTCTGAGGAGGTAGAGGTAGATTTAGAGCTACACATACAGGAGCCAATGAAGGTGGCTCACTAGGATTCTGATAGACATGTGATCAAGCTTAGTCATGAGGATTTGGACTCTCAGTTAATTATAGAGGATGAGGGAGTGGGAGATTATGATGATGAGATAGTTTCAATAGTAGATTCTTCAGAGTCAGATGAGGATGAGTCTGATGCTTGCATTTAGAGTGTGGAGGTGTACTCAGTTGTTAATACACTAAGTTGGTAGTCTTGGTGGTGAGTACATTCTTGTAGTTGTTTCTAAGGAGCATGTTGTTGGGGCTAACACACATGTTCAAGATTTGGGAGTACCTGGTCCTGATGAGTTTGGGATACTAGTGGAGTCAAGTCTCTAGGTTGATTCTTCTCACACAGATGACAGTGTGGTAGAGTTGGTTATGCCACCCTTATAGAGGGATCCGTGGTGGTGTGTGGGGGAGTATGTTGATGCTTCTATGTATAAATTTTTACTACATTGAATCATTCATGGAGTATTTGCTAGAATGTGCAGGTGTTCATCTGGACTCACATAAGGTGACGGAGGGTGTTCTCATCTGAGGTACTAGTGTTATTAGTATATTGGGTGGGGAGATTATAGTGATCCTTTCTACTATGCTACCTCATAGGGATTTTGAGGTGGGGTTTGTTGAGCAGATTGCACAAGGTCCTATCCAGCCTGCAACCACTTAGAGTTAGAGATTGGAGCCATCTATGGATTCCCAATTAAGTGATGGTGAGCCAGTAGCAGAGTTTGGGGGTTCCTACCAATAGTATATGGTGGGGTATGCTCATTATTCTTCTTTCGATCTAGAGATCAAAGATTTGATTTCATGTAGGTGTAGATTGGCACCTATTCCTTATCATACATTATGGAATGGATTGGCACCATCTTTTGTAAATAGAAGTGGTAGTTCCAAGTTACACAGCTTGCAATATTGACACATCTAGGGCAGTTGTGATTTTAGAGATTGGTTGAGTTACATTAACCAGTTTGATTATGGATTCCTCTTTATTCTATTTTAGAGGATATTGTAGGAGCTTCCATTGATTAACAATAGTGCAGATCACAACTACATATGGGATCCATGTGGATTGATTGGTTTGTTGTTTTGAGATTGCTTGGGGATAAGCAATTTCAGGAGGGGTGGATTGTCATGTCCCCTTTTCAGTTGACATCTTTAGAGTTGAGGATTAGCCTATTATGTGACCTTCGTAGGCTGATAGGACAGATAGAGGGTCAAGATGGAGCTTGGCTTGGCTTTGATTAGTAGAATTTGTTTCAGTTGGCATTCATTTGGGCTTTTTTGGGCATGTTTGTTTGAGCTCCTATTATATAGGGAATGTTAGCATTTAGCGGAGCATCCCTGTTATGGCATGATCATGTACAGAATCACTCCCTGGTTCACTAGCTTTGAACAGTTCAAAGATCCAACATGTATTGAGGGAGATATTAATATTTGATTGATTTAATCAAATATTAATTATTTAGCATATTTTAATTGAGAAACCCTAATTCTTAATTATTAAACCCTAATTAGGGCAAGCACACTTTTTAGAAGATATAAGGGTTTCTTATTGGAAGGAGGCCATTATTGAAAATTATGAATTGATTATTGATATTGATTGTTGCTAAGAATTCTTCTATGAAGACTGAGCCAAGGGTTCCAGGATTCCATTTGCATTGGAGAATGTCCACTCTTTAGTGTGTGTGATTTAGAGGCTATGAAATATTAGCTGATTTATTGCCAATTTGAGAGATAGCTTCACATAGAAGTTATTATAGAGGTTTACAGGTTTGGGAGATAACTTCACACAGAAGTTATCACAAGTATTTCATGTATTTATTTCATTAGGTTTTGATTCAATAAATTATATAGATAGAGATCTTGAGATTAGGTATCTAGAATACAGGCTGCTACATATTATCTTGTCTATATAGAATTCATACCGATCTATGCAATTCCGTACAGTTCTACCACAGGCTGGACAGCACCGTAGGGGACACAGGAACTGACATCAACAGCCCAGTGACCGACATCAACTGACTGAAGACCGATGTTTGCAGAGTAGCCAACATAAAGAGACTGATGTCAGCATAATATCGATTGATGATGGTAGAATAATCGATGTTAGTGACTGTGTTTTTGACACATCAACCTGAGAGCCACACAAATTCAAGGTTTATGTCTAGATTTGCAAAAGACCAGGTTTTGAGGCAAAATTTGTATTACTTTATATGCATGCCAGAGATTCAATATTGTAATCATTATAAAAAATAATAAGAGCACTAATTAGCCAGTTGATAGATTATACTACTATATATCTATTTATTTGAATTTATTTTGCAAAATCGTATCTTTGTTTAGAGCTTTTGTCTTTCTATATTCCCTATTGGTTAGGGATATTACAGTGGTATTAGATCTTTTGTCTTTCTATATTCCCTATTTGAAGGGGATATCACATGCATAGGCCTTATAAACATCCCTTAATGTAATTTATTTTATGCATCTTCTTAGTTGACTTCTCACCTATTAAATTTGAGCTTCATAAGCTTTGCAGGCATGTAAGTGAAGGTCAAGATAATTATTTTGAGAAAAAAGGGCTCCAAATGCTTGATTTTGAATCAAAAACACCTTATCTAGGATTGATTCATTAATTATTATGTTTAAAAATAATTTCCAATGGATTCTACCCTTTAAACCTCTTATCACTTGTTATAACCCATGTCAAGGGATCCTTAATAGTTTAGGGGTTTTGACCCTAATTTCCCTTTTTTGATGCTTTCTCTTCATTCCAATCAATCCAAAAACTATAGTAAATTTCCATAGGGTATCTCACATATATCATGAACCTTCAGACCTTATTTCATAAAAAAAATGCATATTCTCACTACATTTTTTGTTTATAGTTTTGTAGGTATGCATTTCAAGTTCAAAACTCATTTCAAATCTAGTCTTTGAATTGAACCATAAACCCATGATAACCTTGGATTATCTTATGGAAAATTTTAAACATGTTTAACTTGTTTTAAAACCTTTCCCTAGTAGAAAACCTATAGAAATTTCCAAGATTCTCTCATTCTAGGTTTGTAGACTTGACACAATCTATCTGTGCACGTATGAATACATTATTCTCTTGGAATTTTTAATATTTTCATGCTTGTAATAGGTTTTAGGTTAGATTAACTAGGTTAATAATCTAAATAATGTATTTTAGACATATTTTTTGGATATATATTTTCTACTTGCTTCTCCATACTTGTAGACTTGTTCAAGGATATTAGATTAATGGCCTTCATGTCCTATCAATTGTAACTTCACATCAATGATGATCCTATGTGTTTTATAAATTATTATATGATTCTCTAGTGTTACGTAAAATTATCCATCATTACTTCAAACCCTATTTCATATGTATTGTTCCCCAAAACATCAAACATGTTTACCTAAACAATGGGTTTCTCTCACTTAAGGACTGTGTGCTTGAATGAATTCAAGAAAGTCATTCTAGGAATGAATGTAACTAATGCAACATAGAATGGATAGTGATAAAATATTATTAATGTATTTCATGTTTTTTAGCTACTTTCATAATCCTAAAACCCTTCAAAATTATAGAAAAACTCCCAAAACCTGCACTCTCTTAACCTTGTAGACCTATACCTACACATTTCACTCATATTTTCATTATATTTATACTTGGAGATGGTGTGGGAGAGATTATTTGGTACACATCATTTAATTTTTTTAAATAAACTTAAATGTTGGAAAAACCTCATAACCCCAACAAACCCTAACTATCATGTCTAAAATGATAGAATAAAGAAGTTTCTTGCTAGTACAATCATGACCATTGGGAATTTGTATCAAGTTTGATATTTAAACAATAATTGGATCAAAAATAGACATTTTAAAAACATTTACATGCATTCATAAAACAAAAATATGCTATTTCAAGATTAAAATTGTAATAATGGCAATTAGTAGGGTTTTAGAGGCTATTAACTTGTTAAAAATGGTTCATAAATCTATGCCCCCTAATCCCAAAAATATTTCCATGGATTTTAAGGGAATATGGGTGGTGAACATACCCTAATATAAATTTGTATAATACCTATCCTCCTTCATGAAACAACTTCATCAAAATGGCTCTCTTCACTTTGCAAGTGATTGATAGAAATCATGTATGGCTATTTTGCCTTTTTGGATCTAAAACTTCTTTATCTACATGGTATTTATTTTTAAGATGTTGTAGGAGATATTAAAGAGATTAAAAACCATAATTATTTTTAAAACCCTTTCATGAGACCTCCTAATCAATATTGAGGCTTTATATTCACTTTTGGACCCATCTTCATCAAGAAAGCTTGCCATATTCTACCAAAATATCATGTTAGAGATGTGAACCAAATGCCAATGGCATTCCTATTAGATTATATGGAGATGGTTAAATTTACCAAGAATATCCTCATTTTGTTTCCTACCATGTATTCATTATACTATGTGTGTACATTATAATAATGAGCAAAGTAGTTTTTCAAAGCGAGTGTGCATTTTAAAAGAAGTATTTGGAACCTTGACAAAATGTATAGGAAAAAGAGATATAAAGTGTTCTTAAACAAGTGTCAAATGACCCAAAAAATAAATTTCTGACCTTTATACATGATATTTTAAATTCACATTTGATGTCTCCTCAGGGGGTTACACTTCAACTTACAACAATCAATATGACAAAAATGAAGACCTTAATATCATTACAAAAGACCTATTCAAAGATCATGGCATAAAATTGATTGGAAAAGACACACATGAACCCTATCATCCTAATAAGACCCTATTTATAAATTGATATTACATACAATACCAAACCATGACACGAAGGCATGACTCTCATCAAGATCATTTTCAAGGTTAGATGACTCAGTTACCTAGTTTTAAACATAACTTGGTCAAGTGTGGCTAATTAAATAGCATTTTTGGTCACCTCTAGGGATAGTTTCCCTGATAGACATTGGACTAATAGCCTTACACAACCCATTTGGAATGGATTCACTGAACACTACTTATATATGAGACAAAATATAAATCTAAACATGACATTATCTTTTGAAACAAATTGGAAAACTAAAAATACCTTCCAAATACACAAAAAAATAGGACACACACAACAAAATAAGCAACACACACAATAAGACAAAAATGATATATAATCACTTGGATAAGTTAAAGGCTAATATAATATGTATAAGAGGAGAAAATTACCTCAATATAAATGCTTGAGTTTTATCCCATTGACTAGGATATGTAACTCTAGTTGTAAAACATTGTGTTTCTTAAAATGAGTGATTACATAGGGCCCATTCTATAAAGTATTAAAATTTTTGTATCTTCTAGGCTTGTCCATATATTTATCCCATTTTATTACAAGGTAACCTTCTTTTAAATCTCTTTTAAAAAATATATTGTCAAAATACCTCTTTTTTTGAGCTTGGTGAGACTCCAAAGTATGCATGGCATGATCTCTTGTTTCTTTTAGATCCATCAACTTAGCTAGTCTAATCTCCATGGCAACATTATCCATCATTTCAAGTTGATATGTAAGCTCTATTTGTTCTAACTCAAGAGAGATGCTTATCTTTTCTTATTTTCCATAGATAAGAATGTAGGGTGAATTTTCAATTTATCTTTTAGGATTAATCCTATCAGCCCTTAAGGAAGTCTTTAGTTTTGCATGTCATGTTATTTGATTATCCTCCATAGTCCTCTTGATAACTCTTACTAGATTCTTATTTTTAGACTCTAATGGTCCATTTCCATAAGGATAGTAGTTTGAGGATGTACTTAGGTGGATTTCATGCTTCACAATCCACTCACTTATCCTAGTACCAAGGAAAGCCATTACATTATCTGAGATAAGTGCAGAAGGTAATCCAAATCTAGTTACTATGGAATCATACAAATCTATAACATTGGTTTCATTAGATTAATTGAGTTATAGCCTTTTTACATAAATTTAAAAAGTCATGTGTAGTCAACACCCACTTATGACTAGCACTTGAAGGAGAGTTGATCATACCTATGAAATCCAAACCCCATTAGATGAAAGGTTGGTATAATTAGGTTGGGTGGAGAGGGATGGTTACAAAATTTTGTTTTAATATAAATAAAGTACACTTTTTATACTTTATCACCCATGCATATGAGTCTCTAAACAATCTATACCAATAGTAATCAACTCTCATCACTTTTGTTGTTGTATTTCTTGCAATAAAGTTACCACTTAATAGCCCATGATCAAGTTATATAAATAATTTCTAAAATTTATTAGAATCTACACACATTTGAATAAATAAATTAAGGTATTTCCTAAATATTATTCCATATACAATAACATATGGGATGGATTTTGATCTAAAATGTCTCCTTTTAGCCTTGTCTAGGCCTAGTTGACACTCACCTATTTAGATAAACTTGATCATGTCATGTGTCCAACTCATCATATATGGAGGTAAAAAAATTTTAGTGTAAACTTGGAGTGATATAATAACCTCTTTTTTCTCTTTAAATTTTTATGCTAAATTCTCACATAATCCCTTGCCTCTCATGAACTTGTCAAACATTATATCCACATCATATTCCATGACTTTGGTGATCTAACTAGATTTTTCTCATTCAATTATCTACTCAAAAGGAAGTATTTTATGCTTGGATGAGAAACAATAACATGAAATTTTTAGTTAGAAAACATATACCTAAAAATGTTAAGGCCTCTTATAATAAGTACTTGCTTCTCTATAAAGTGTATCTTACCTCATAGTCTTCTAACCCTTGGCTACAGAAAGCAATGAGGTGTTAAATAATTTCCTAATTTGAATGTGTCAACATATTTGAGATGATTTCATCATTTTAAAAATACTATAATTTTAATAATTTCTTTAAATCAAGGTTTTCAAGTGTTGGATATTGAGCTATAGCTAGTATGATGGCACAAAACTATCTCTTCCTTCTCTAGTCCAACTAAAAGCCTAATTTTTATTAAACATGGATGTTATAGGATTGATTAAATTACAAAATATAGGAATGAATTTCCTAATTATTTTATTTTCCCCAAAAAACTTTGTATCCATTTCTTGTGTTTGATGGGAAACGTGGTGCTAGATTCTATCAACATAGTCAATTATTTCCTCATTAGGGGATAAATTTTTGGGTCAATAATTCTTTATCTTTGCCTTATTATTTTACCATTTGCATCTATATATTTAGTGTGTTGAGATAGTATAGGATAAAAACCTCATAGATTGATATACTCCTAACCAAACACATTAGTAAACTCTATACATAACTCAAAGAATGCAAGTCTCTCTTCCTTATTACATACCTTTCCAACTTATATAAGTTTGTCTTTAAATATGGTGAACCTCTCATCATTATCTTTCTTGGTATATATTATTATCTTCTCTTTATTCATTTGATCATTATAATTGAAAATGCTTTCAAGTTTCAATAGGACTTTAGGAATTTTATTTGACTTTAATTTCATAATGTGATCACCATATCATTGTTACAATTTGGATTTATTTATTAAAATAAATTCAGACTCTTCTTAGAGAAATAATGTTATTTTTTTATCACTATAAAAGACTTTTCAAATAATATCATTATCATTAATTGAAGGCATTACCACTACTTTGACATGTGGTTGACATATTGAGTTTTTGACATCATTGGTGATGTCATACTAAGCTCCAATTGTATCCAACCTAGTAGCATGCTTATTTCCCTCTATTAGAATGGCTTGTATGTTTAAGGCCTCAAAATTTTCCATAATATCCCACACCCTATGTTTTTAGGACTTTAATAAGTAGTCTTTTGTCACATTTTGACCTTTCAATTGATGAATAATTGGATCACTATCACCAAATACTTATAATCACTCCACTCCTCTTTTTCTAACCTATTTAAGGCCATGTAAAAGTGATTCATACTCTGATGCATTACAAGTATAGTTGAGTTGAAATTTGAAAGTATTATATTACCTTTTTTTTAGGGAGACACCAACATTTCACCACCTCCTACACCAATCTTGATCGTTGATCTATCAAATAATAACTACCATAAACCATTCATGGGATCATTATGATTGACCAACTATGGAATCAAGGAATATTTCTCATGTAATTAATATACTCCTATTCTTTATTCTTCTATGAATTTATATGGATCACATTCATGATGTTTAACTTCCCACTCATAAAAAAATATTAGGTATACCTTCAAGAGAATTAGTTGGTTCTTGGTCAACATAGAGATCTCCTTCATCAAGAATAGTGAAATTAACATTAGAGACCTTAGGTACATAAGGTTCTATATGAATCTTAGCAATTATTTATAATTATATCATGACTTTGGTGCCATACCTAGTCGTAAAAACCATGCAAGACCAATTTGATGATAAGTATCCCTAAATGTTAGCTGTGAATACCCTAGATAGCCATAGGGTAAAGTGGGGTGGTAGATTTATTACAATTTTTTTTTGAATAATTAAAAAAGTGGGGTAGGAATGCAAATTCAGAACTTTAATGATACCTACAGTCTCGGTGGTTGTTCCATCCAATTGGAACACTCCTCTAGTGATTGGCTCATATTTTAAGCCTAGGTTATCAATCACTTGTTTAGGTATTATAGAGGTAATATCACCACTATTAATCATATAATTGTGAAACAAAAACTCACTTATAATGAGTGAAAGATATAAAATAGGATTCTTATCACTCTTGACATTTTCCCCTCCTTTAGTCTAAATTTCATTCATGAGGACTAATCTCTCTTTCATTGTTTATCCAAATATAAGGTTGAGATTATATATATCTTCATAATAGATATTTTTATCTCGTAATGGCCAATGTATCACACATGGGAATGTTCACATGTGTTTTATTCATTTGATCAAAAATGTTGATAGAAGAACTACCGACCTTTGGCTGTATTTTGGGAGCAATAACACTATCTTAAGCTTGTGAAGATTGAGGTAAGGGAACAACTCTTACATTCTAATTTTTATACACTTATTATACTTTAAGGGATAAATTAGGTCTATTTTTCCCTTGAGACACTTGAGAAGGTGGAATAGGTACTTGAATTATCTGTTCATTACCTTTTATTTCTCTCATTTTAGCCCTTGTATTGGTTCTCATAGGAGTATTAATGTTACCTATGCCTCTAGACTGATTCATGGTCTTTTAACTTTCTAGGGTTATAAAGTTTAAGCCCTAGGTTTTTAATGGGTATAAGTACATTAAATTAATGTATCAATATGTAATAATTATGGTCACTAATTTGTAATATAATTGACATTGTTTGATCTTTCAAAAATAACAATAAATGATGTTAATAAGTACTTAGATGGAAATTGACTGAGACATGAGATTTAGTGTCTACAAACTAGGATAGGAGGTGATCTAAGTGTTATAGATAAGATCTAGGTGTAAAAAACCTTCTTGGATAGTAGTGCCCTATTTAGATATTAGTAATTATAGAGTAAATTTTTACTCTACGTTGCATTCAAATTTTTAGTCGAGCACTGCAGTTTTGGTTCCTACATACCTTGGTTATGGTGAGAGAGTTTTGGAGCAAAGTGCAGGTTTGTTTCTTTCATTTCTTTTCCATCTAAGTATCAAAGTGTAGCAGAGGTTGCCAAGTGGCATAGTCTAAGTATGGGTTCTCTTTTCCCTTTTTTGATTCTTTCATTTCATTTTGCCTAAGTGTTGAATTCAAGTAGAAGCCGCCAAGTGTCACTTTCCAAAACATGGAACCAACCAACTGGTGTCATCTGAGACACTTTTCATAACTTTTTAAAGGGCCACAAAATGTGCCACATATTCAATAGCAGCTCAATAGAATGTATCACATGTTAGCATCTGCATCTCATATCAGCACCCATTTTTCATTCTATTATTTGACAAAGGTTCAACAAGCTAAGCAGCAAGAAGAAGTGAAAAGCACCAGGTGGTAGTCATGGAAGGCCCTAGACTACTTTTTTAGAGGAAAGTAGAAGTCACCACATGTCAGCATCTGAGAGACAGTCGGTTCAACCCCTAGGTTCAAAGTCTTGGTTCAACATTTTTAGTTGAATACCTTAATTAATGTGTAAATGGCATGTAGTGTTGAATCTTTGAACCATTGAACCATTTTGGTTTATCAGGTAGTTCAAGGGAGTGTCCCAAAAAACCAAACGGGTCAAGTACCTTTTTGGAAGGTAGAAAGGCATCATTTCATTTTGTTTAAGTGTTGAGGAGCAGCGGAGGCTGCCAAGTGTCACTTTTTGAGCCCCTTTCTACTCCATTCTAAAAGAAGTAGAAGACACCACATACCCTAGTAAAAGAAGTGGAAGATTCCATGTATCTTCCCAAGAACAGTGGAGGCTGCCACGTGTCAACTTCTGAGAGATCATCTTCAAGCATCATTATTGAATAAATATTGTGGTGGGTCTCGAGTGTTATTTCAAAGGTCTATGGAAGCTACCAAGTGTCACCATCCATAGGAGCCTAATATGTGACCCGAATAATTCTACACCATAGCTAAAGGGAAAGTGAAAATACCACGTGTCTTCGATAAATCAGGTAGAAAGCACCAAGTGTCATTCTCTAGTGCCTTCTAAGTAATAGGGAAAATTTTAGGAAATTGACTAAGTGTCCTCTTGCATTTTAATAGAACAAAGTGTTCTGTGTATCTATTGTTGCAAAGTGAGATGGAAGGAAACTCAGTGGGAGTTATTTTTGGTAGATGGAGCAGTTCACTGTGTAGATTTTTGGGCCCTGCAAACATTAAAAGGTTCATTTGTTTGTCCCCTATAAGTGGAGGTAGAATAGATAGTTGAGCGACTAAGTAGATGATGGAATGAGAAATTCAAGCATAGAGGGAGGTACTAGACATGAATCAACCTGCCATAGTCAGGGCAACTGCTCCAGCATGGCCCTTCCTAATAAGACCAGGATACATCTAAGGCATTGAATGCACTGAATGCCATACTATTTTATCTATAAAATCTGAGGCTATAAAAGAGAGGGGGACAAGATATAAAATGGGGATGGATTGTAAAAAGTTTAGACCTTTTAGAGCTTGTGACTAAGTAATATCATTTGATTTTGTCTCATTTTCTTGAGTTGTAAAGTTGATGTAACTGTGCAAGTTTTTATGCCTTTTATGCGACTGAAGAATTAAGAATATTGAACTCTATGCCTTTGTTGATATTATCTATGTCATTTGCAAAAGTATTCTATACTATAGATTTTCTAGATTTGTGATTAGGAATGTCATTTGCTTTTGTCTCATTTTCTTGAGTTAGAAGGTTTACATAACTGTACGTGTTTTTGTGCCTCTTATGTGATTGGAAGATTCTTATGAGAAGATTGAACCCTATGCCTTTGTTGACATTTTCTATATCTCAGCAAAAGAAGTCTCTATTGTGAGCCTCTGTTTTTATTGTTTCAATCTTTTACATTGATCATGCACTTGTTTTCTCTTAAATGTAAATGAATCTTACATATAGTCTCACCGTGCTCAAGATTAGGATCAAAATTACACTCAAGCGCATCGCCATAGTTAGGTTTCATTTCCTACATTTGCATTTCTATTTATTTTTCTATCATTTTTTCCCCACACTTGATACAAAAGAAGAGACCAGCTTCTCTAAAATCTAGAGATTGTTTCAAGCCGTAATATCCCACAGCTTGAAACTTCCCATTGTTGTTGATTAGAATCAAGCACAATTTTAAGCATCAACAGTTTTTGGCACATCTAGTGGGACTCAAACCCAAAATCATCTGATTAGAAGTAAATATGGGAGCTCCTATACCCTCAAGAAATTATGTAAGTTGGAATGTTGGCAGCCTTTTAATTCTCCCAGTACCACCAGCTACTTATCCTATCCTAGTAATGGATATATTGACACCTGCTGAAGAGGAAATAATCTCAGGGTTTCTTCTCACTTTGCAAGATAATGAGGAAGAGTAGGGGCAATCTCTGGACCATAATTTAAATGATTTCTTTGAAATTATTGGGTCAGGTTATACTATTTTACAAGATAACTATGAGTCAGTTATAGATGAATAGAATAGCACTAAGCCTCAATTACATGTACAAAATTTTTGCACTCTTTCAAGATTATCCTTTCAAGAGGTCAAAATTATGAAAGAGGAGGATAATGCAATAGAGCTTGAGTTTGAAGTAGAAGAAGTTAAGTCAATAAATGATATAGGTCAAAAGGCTCCTTTTGATGAGAAAACTATCATTGATTTCCTAGTAAGGCATACCAACATCAGGAGCCGGTATTTGATAGGCTTCCAAGAACAAGAAGAGCTTATGGATGTCAAAAGCATGTTTGACTCAGACTCACTCAAATGCAAACAAATCCATGTGGCCTACATAGAGGACATTTCACCAAAGATATACACATTTCAATCACTTGTATGGTAACATAAGCTAGCTTGTCATGAAGAAGACGTTAGAAATTTTGTTTTTGATCCTGGAGGGAGATAAAGATGCTTAATTAATGTAGTTAGGTAGTTTCCCATTCCCGCATTATTTTTGTTTTCTTTTGCCACTTTCCTTTTAAATAAGTGTTTTAAACATAGAGTTTCTAGCATAGAAAGTTTTTTAAATTCTTCAAAATTTTGCCACATTAAATGCTTCCCAAATCTTTCAAAATCTCTAAGGTACCTTACGCCACAACTTGCATAGAATTTCCACCTCACTATTCCATGAAGATTGAGTAGGATCTACTAACGGTCATCTAAATTTAATGCCATTTGAGACTTGATAGGTCCATAAGTATCTCTTAGCAAGATTTGAAGTTTACAAATTCTCAAGCATTCCTGCACTTGCAAAAATATCTTGCTCCTTGTGATTTGTTAGTGCCTACTAAAATTTGCTTTAGCAAGAGTGTTTCTATGTTGCACAAGGTTCATACTAGGTATTACAAAAAAGATATAGAGATGGTGGGAACATCATCTTCACAACAAGGAGCTAGGATGTTTGAATCTCTAGATAGGTTGCTTGCTAGTAAATCATATGCTTCAGCTCCTATGCAACCGTTAAGAGCCTATCCAAGGACCAGAATCCCTAGAGTTGGTCAAGCCAGTGACCCATCAAAAGTAAAGGATTACATAGATAGAATTATGGACCCAATCTTGCAAAAAACTAGTAGCAATAATCTTAGAGAAGGGGCACATCAAAGGTGTCTTCAAAGAGCCAGAATGGGGAAATATGAAACATTTGCAATGAGGATATGGACCTCACAACTGGCTCAGTTTATTATTCCAACTATGCATCCATGCCCTGACTTGATTGATTTATGCACACACTTGCTCCATACACCATCTTGCACCATTCAACAGGGCCCCTTCATGGTGCAGATCACACCACAAGCTATTAGGGACATGTTAGCCCTACATTATGACTAGATCGCTACATTCCCCACTATTGCTAAGATGTAAAAGACATGGGTGAATGTCAACACTCAGACAAGGTTTTTGAGGTCTAAGTTATAAATGGCTGATGGTGATTCTATGGTACCCAAGCTCCCTACACCAAGAGCTCAATTCACACTAGCTAGCCAAGACGTGCTATTAATGATGGCTCTCATCTTTAGCATGAAGGATGACATGGTAGTGCATGTAGAATAAATGGCCATCCTTTTAGGTTGAAGACAATTGACAAGATGTAAGAGTATCGACTTGACTTCTTAGAACATGTTACCTTTTCAATAGTGGAACAACTGACCTAGTTTAAATCAAAAGGGGTGTTTAGGTATTTCTCTTATTTGTTCCATCTCATACTATATCAGAACCCTAACCTTTTCACCCAACATATGAATTTGAACATATATGACCCAAGTTTTAACCCCCAAAGGGACCATTCCTGTGTCTACCTGGACACACATTTTATCAAGAACTAGCGACCTATATGATTTTTGGGAACTATTCATTACCCCCACTTTTTGTTGCCTTAGCCCTGAACCTATCACAAACAAGTTATTTCCAAGTGTTTTGAACCTCTTGGTCAGTTGTCCAATCCCATGTGACTTCTATTTTGGATCCCACCACATAATCATAAGGGTTCATGGGTTTTGTGGAGAACTAGTGTTGCTATCGAAGACTTTAACTCTTAGGTTGGCATTCTTAGAAGTCACCAAAAAAGTGTCATTAGTTGATAATGAGTATGGCTCTGAGAATAAGAAGAGAAAAATGTACAATCTCTCATGGATGACCAACAACATGGTACTTAAAACTAGAGATGCTGAGACTGTGCTACTGAGAAAGTTGGCCTTCCTAGGTTTCTTACTAGTCGAAGACAAATGGGTTTATGACCCGAGTGGTTTCATAGCTCCTGGGTAAGGACCAATAGGATTAGGGCTAGAATTGCACATGAAGGCTGCCCTTTTTTGGAGACCAAAAAGAACCCTATAGAAGATGCTCCTAGTCTTTATGTTGAATTGACAAATTTGCCCCTGCCACAGAATAGGCCATGAGAAACTTTCTATGATAAGTAGAGGGATTATGATCCCAAAGTTACGATGACTTTTGGTTTGAGAAGGACATTAAAGAACAAAGATTGGGATGTGGAGAAGATTGAAACCCATTAGAAATATAGGCAAGAAATTTCTCAAACCATCCATACTTTTGAAAGTGTGGATTCAAATGAAAGATGAGAGGAACTCTAGGATGAGTGCCATCCCTCCCTTGGATCTAACCCAAAAGTAAACAAATTATTGACACTCAGTACAGGGTAGGAGGCTAGAGCGGGACCAAGCCAACAACCATAGACTTGAGAGCAAGCTACAGCTGTAGTCACTACATCAACTTGGCCCTAGCCTCTTAGCATCATAAAACAACAAATGAGTATGGTGTCTTCACCACAAAAAGCTTCCTAATCATCAAAAGTTATTGAAATCCTCAGTTCTCCACAAGCACCACTAGCAATAGCAGAATTGGAAGGGAAGCAGATGCAGCCAGAGTTAGAGACACCCAAGAAGAGAAAGAGGGTGCAGTTCCATTTTGATTTAGAGGAGGAAGAGTAACCTTCATGGTGCCAATTATAGAGCACTATAATTCCCCCTCAAGTAATTATTACTCTTCTTCCCTCTTAGTCAGTTCCTCCCCCTGTCAGCGTGATGCCTTGACCTAGCCAAATGACACCTCCTGCCACCTCTGCCATCCCCATTTCACACTTCACCCCATCTTTGACACCTCAATCCCTGACATTACCCCATTTCTCCCCCTTTATTCTCAAAAAGATGCCCCTTTAGCTCATCCATAGCCAACCACTAGCTATTTAATATGGCCTACCATAGGGATATCCTTTTGTAGGAGGACACATTGCATCCCCTTCCACCTTCTAGATGCAAGTTGATGTTGTTAGAAAGGAAAGAGAAGCCTAGATGGAGAGAAAGAGGATGAAAGAGAATAAAGCATTGGCTGCACCACATTTATAGTCATAATTTGACCCTATTCAATAGTAACTTATGGTGACCCATTTGTCACCCAACGTCATTAAGCTGAGTGAGCAGATGCAACTTGAGAACTACATAATGAACATAGTGGCCATTGATATGTCCCTGTTCAGGCCCTTGGATAGAGTTGAGCTATTGACTAAATCCACTTTTTCAATCACAAAAGATTATTTGAAAACATCAAAAAGACTACAAAATATGGAGGTTGATTTGGCCAATGAAAAGGCAAACTATAACAGTTTGGCTAAAGAAATCAATAAGAAAGATAATGAAATAGCAAATTTGAATAAACAATTACAAAATACTATTTCCCTTTAGGTTCACCAGGTAGTTCAAGCCTAGAATGATTCATTAAAGATAGATTTAATGCATGCAAAGGATGTAGCAATGACCCTTAGGTGGGAGAAAGTAGCATTATAGGAAAGATTCAAAGGACATCAACTGCAAATTACTCAATTACAATAGAAGCTACTAGACGAACAAAACAATATTGTGGCTTTTCAAGCCCAATTCCAACTGGAGCAACAGAAAGTGGTGCAACTGATGCTAGAGCTGGCTAATAGGCCAAAAGGTGTTAGAGTGATAAAACTATTAAAAGAGATCTATGAATCAATGTGGAAAAGAATCTCCTCAGAGATTATTTAGCTTAGGCCATCTCTCACCTTCCTTCTCAATGCACAATAGTTATATGAAAAGGTGGAAGATTCAGTGAAGAACACTTTGGCTACTGTCTCTGATAGATTCACAGACTCCCAAACCTTGTTGCAGAAGCTCTATGATGCAATAGATGTGACATTGGAAGCCACAAGAATCACTGACAGAATTGTCACCAAACAATGAGGTGCTCAGTTGCAGTTCTATGGCCAATAATTACAAAGAGCTTCTTGAAGTCATGAAAGAAGGCATCGGCAAGATGAGATAACATATTGAAGATCTAGTGCAACTAGGTCCTCCTTCTCCATTTTTGGATGCCAACACAGTGCTGATGGTTGATAAAATTGAACCATTGTTGTTGGCCAAATAGAAGGATCAAATAGTTTTCTAGAACCTATGAGATGATTCCTTAGTATCAAAAGTTGAAGCTATTTTAGTTCCTATTTCCCAGCTAGAATTCAAATTGAAAGGTACATTCTAGATTTTACTAAATTTTTCACATAAGGATATCATTAACCTTGATCTAGCTTTTGTTGAATTGGAGAACAAGCAAGGGTTATCTGACCATGAATGGTCCATCTACCAAACAACACTTTTGAAGCTATAAAATTTTGAAATTTTGACAGAGCGAGAGTTGTGTTTCTTTTTGAGCAGATTTAAAAGTCCTAGGGATCGCCAGTAACTGTAGAGTAAATTTCTACTCTAAATTGCATTCAAATTTGCAGTCAAGCACTGTATTTTTGGTTCCCACATACCTTGGTCATGGTGATAGAGTTTTAGAGTAGAGAGTAGGTTTGTTTCTTTCATTTATTTTTTGTCTAAGTATCGAAGTGTAATGGAGGCTGCCAAGTGGCATAGTCTAAGTGTGGGTTCTCTTTTCCCCTTTTTGATTCTTTCATTTCATCTTGCCTAAGTGTTGAATTTGAGTGGAAGCTACCAAGTGTCACTTTTTTAAACATGAAACCAGCCAATTGGCATCATCTGAGACACTTTTCATAATTTTTTGGAGGGCCATAGAATGTGCCATGTATCCAATAGTAGCTCAACAAAATGCATCATGTGTTGGTATCTACGTCTCATATTGGCACCCATTTTTCATTTTATTTTTTGACAAAGGTTCAATAAGATAAGTAGTAAGAAGAAGTAAAAAGTGCCAGGTGGTAGTCGTGGAAGGCCCTAGACTACTTTTTTAGAGGAAAGTGAAAGTCACCATGTGTCAGCGTTTGAGAGATAGTTAGTTCAATGCCTAGGTTTAATGTCTTGGTTCAACATTTTTGGTTCAATACCTTGGTTAATGTGTAAATGGCATGCAATGTTGAACTGTTGAGCCATTGAACCATTTTGGTTCATCAGGCAGTTTAAGGGAGTGTCCCAAAAAACCAAAGGGGTCAAGTACCTCTTTGCAAGGCAGAAAGGTGTCATTTCATTTTGTTTAAGTGCTAAAGAGCAGTAGAGGCTGCCAAGTGTCACTTTTTGAGCCCCTTTCTACTCCATTCCTAAAATATGAAAAAGACTCCACATACCCTAGTAAAATAAGTATAAGATGCCACGTATCTTCCCAAAACTAGTAGAGGTCACCATGTGTCAACTTCCAAGAG
This sequence comes from Torreya grandis, assembly GCA_037957365.1. Classification (NCBI taxonomy): domain Eukaryota; kingdom Viridiplantae; phylum Streptophyta; class Pinopsida; order Cupressales; family Taxaceae; genus Torreya; species Torreya grandis. Next base: position 352,756 of record JARHVA010002639.1, on the reverse strand, counting down.
ATCATCTTCAAGCTTCATTACTAAACAAAGATTATGGTGAGTCTCGAGTGTTATTTCAAAGGTCTACAAAAGGTACCAAGTGTCACCATCCATAGGAGCCTAATATGTGCCCCAAATAATTCTACAACATAGCTAAACAAAAGTGAAAATACGACGTCTTCGATAAATTAGGTAGAAAGTGCCAAGTGTCATTGTTTGGTGCCTTCTAAGTAATAGGGAGAATTTTAGGAAATTGACTAAGTGTCCTCTTCCATTTCAATAGAATAGAGTGTTTTTTGTATCTATTTCCACAAGGCAAGATGGAAGGAAACTCGATGGAAGTAATTTTTGGTAGATGGAGCAGTTCACCGAGTAGATTTTTGGGGCTTGCAAACATTACAAGGGTCATTTGTTTGTCCCCTATAAGTGGAGGTAGAATAAATAGTTTAGTGACTAAGCAGGTGATGGAATGAGAAATTTAGGTGTAGAGGGAGGTACCAGACATTAATCGACATGTCACAATTAGGGCAGCCAATCTAGCATGGCCCTTCCTGATAAGACCAGGATACATCTAAGGAATTGAATGCATCAAATGCTACACTATTTTATCTATAAAATATAAGGCTATAAAAGAGAGGGGGACAAGATATAAAATGGGGATGAATTGTAACAAGTTTAGACCTTCTAGAGCTCTTGACTAAGTAATATCATTTGATTTTGTCTCATTTTCTTGTGTTGTAAATTTGATGTAATTGTGCATGTTTTTGTGCCTTTTATGCAACTAAAGAATTAAGAAGATTAAACTCTATGCCTTTGTTGATATTATCTGTGTCATTTGCAAAAGTAGTCTATACTATAGATTTTCTAGAGTTGTGATTAGGAATGTCATTTGCTTTTGTCTCATTTTCTTGAGTCGAAAGGTTTACATAACTATACATGTTTTTACACCTCTTATGTGATTGAAAGATTCTTATGAGAAGATTAAACCTTATGCCTTTGTTGACATTTTCTGTATCTCAGCAAAAGAAGTCTCTGTTATGAGCCTCTATTTCTATCATTTCAATCTTTTACATTGATCATGCACTTGTTTGCTCTTAAATGTAAATGAGTCCTACATATAGTCTCACTATGCTCAAGATTAGGATCAAAATTACACTCAGGCAGATTGCCATAGTTAGGTTTCATTTCCTACATTTGCATTTTTATTTAATTTTCTATCCTTTTTTCCCCACATTTGATACAAAAGAAGAGACCAGCTTCTCTAAAATCTGGAGGTTGTTTCAAGCCGCAATATCCCACAACTTGAAACTTCCCATTGTTGTTGATTAGAATCAAGCGCAATTTTAAGCATCAATAGTAATAATGGTGTTAATTTACTTTTAGTGCTAATTTCCTCTATGTAGAACTATTCTAAGCTTTTGAGTGCACTTGTATCTAAGACTACCAATCATGTTCTTATGTGCACAAGTTTTAATTATTTATAAGTAACATATTTGTACTAATTTTTATTTAAAACTTAAACCTCCATGTTGTTACTATAGACATCCAATTCCTAATAATATTGTATTGAAATTGTCAATCTTACTCAAAATTTGTGAGCATGCACAATTTGAGCCAAAAACACTTAAATACACTAAATAGTTCGAGCTTTTCATATAAAAGTGTTGATTTAGTATAATTTATCCCTAAATGAGGAAATGAATTTTATTTATTATTAATTTTCTCAAATAATTACAAATCAAAATGATGAAAACATAATTTGACACTCTGAACCACTAAATTCTTCTAATTTGAAAGCACATAACACGTGCATGTGTTATTTTGTATCCACAATGTCCTAAATAAGGTATTGGTATATATGAAAATTAAACCTTATTATAATTATACTCTAGTAAAATTATGACCCAATAACTTTAAATTTTAACCAATTTGATTAAATGAACAACTTATTTTCAAAGAATTACATAAAATTTAATTAATCTCACTTAAGCAAATTAATTCAAATCAAGGGTTTAAGTGGAAAATCCATGGAAGTTCTTGAAGTTATTTTAATTGGAAAAGCATTCCTAATATCTACATCATCTATTGACATCATCAATGGGGTGGCATCCATAATCCACAAATGGAGCAAATATCTAGTTTAAGCCTTCTCATGCCTCATTAATGCCCCTTTATTCTAAATATTGATGAGGGTATTTATGATTTAAGCCTTAAAAATTGAATTTATTCATGGACACACATTTTTATCTCAATATGGATGATCATGGTTGATTCTGATCATTTCCAAAAATCTATAAATAAGAGGGCCAAGACCACCATTTTTAAGCTCTTTTGGTTTAAATTTATTATGTAGAATTCTCCTCACAAGTCTTTTTTGTGTAGTGTTATTATGTTTAATTTGCAATAGGATAGATTCACTATTGGAATAACATTTATAAAATATCATTATCCTAGTTTCATTAGTGCACTTAAGAGATGATAGAGGAGTAAGCCACTCATCATTGACAAAGACTTGAGTACCAAATCAAGGGTGAAATTCATGTTTTGAGTTATACTTAGAGGTGGGATTCTCTTGGGAAGGTTTTATGCATATTATTTCTTTCAATAGATCTTAATTTCTATTTTCAAACCCAGTCGAAGGATTTAAATTAGTTAGGTTATTTATTCATTTTTTGAGTTTTCTTGACTAATGCATGATCTAACTGACTTTAGATTCCATATCTACATCTTATCACGCATGGTGGGATATACATCCCATAAAATTAAGGAGATTTATTTGACACCCTTATATTTTTTGAAAAATGCTTTAAAATCTCTAAAAATCAAGTTTTATCATTATTTTTCTCATGGTTTTGTTATTTTTTTAACACACAATTTACATAGAGACTAGTATCAATTTTCTATAACTGGCATTAGTCCTATCATAATTGACATTAGTCCTTGTGTGAAGGGTAGAACAAGGTAGGAAGGCATATTTTTATAATTTTATTGAAACTCCTAGTTTTTATTCTATATTTTAAGAACTTTCATGCTCTCTATATAATTATTTTGATGTAGGATCTAGAGGTTTTCTAGATTTTTCATACTTATTTGGGATAACAAATGTTTTTTGAAAAAATGTGTTTTGCCTATGGGTTTATAGTTAACCAACATTAGTTTTAAGTCAACCGACATTGGTTTTGTTATAATCACCATCGGTTTTATTGTAATCGGCATCGGTCACTATGGACCGACATTAGTCTCTATATTAAAAAAATAGAGAAAACCAAAAGAAAGTTTTAAAATCTTGATTTTCTCATTAATATTTTTTCTTCAACGTAGGCATAAACCCTCTAAAAAATTTAGGACACAAGCAGAAAAAAGTGCCAAATTTACAAATGGTTAACTCTTAAAAACATTGATTTGGTGCTTCAAAGGAACATAGGTGTTTATTCTTAGTTTATTTTGTGAAATTTTATACAAATTTTCAACTAAATCCAAGGATATAAAAATTTAAAAAAAACTTCAAATTGGTACATTAAAGTAAACAATTATTTTTTTTATGTTAGATATTTTATAGTTTATTTTTTGTAAAATGAAGGATATGTGTATGATTTTCCCCCATCCCATTTAAGGAACTTAGGTGACCAAAAGTGCTCTTTATTTTTAATTATTCCTTTTACAGGGAATGAAAATAAAATTTTTAAGGCTCTCCCCAAATCCCTATGGTTTGGGTGATCTAGACACAACCTTACAGACTTTTCACTTTGTCATTTATTTTTATGCAACTTGGATTGTGAGTAGGATTTCATCACCTCTTCACAGGATCTCTAGGGAATAATTAACCCAATAATTCATCTCCAAACATAATTTCAACCCTACTCCATGGTGGGGTATATAAATCAAAGGTGACTCATTGGGATGTTTGGTTTAACAATTAAGCAAACTCTATTAGTAATACTCGATCTCAAACCATAGGGGCAATTTTAACGTCACATTATTGAAAAAGTGATATATTTAGTGGTCGTGAAAATGATAAGAACAATTTAAAATAATCCAATTAACACATATCTAATTCACATGAGGCATCTCTAATGTTAGCCACACTTGGGACCATCTAGATATGCACAAAACTTTAGTTTTAGAATAAGCCCATTTTTCATGGACATATTATTGATGCAGGGAGAGTAGCCCAAAGTTACATGTAATCATAAAATCTCTTGGGATAAGTAGGGTGTTAAAAACCTACTACTTCATGGACTTTTATGTTTAAATTAACACTTAAAATCCTCTCAAGAGCATGTATATAGATGGAATTCAATAGTACGAAGTAACATTGTCAATTTTAGGACTTTGGACATTATACTTAGTTGTATTTTATCTTTTTATCCTATACTATAATGGTATTATTAAGTCTAAAACTTATTTATAAACAAACACATGTCAACCAAAAACCTTTGTTATCCACTATTTTATTTGAACAATGAGGTATTACACAAACCAAATCAAAACCTCCTTTTACCTTATTCAAATATTCATTTGAAACATTATGTTTATCTTATTTAAAAAACTTTGTTATGATTCTCATTTTAATCTAGACCATTTTGGAAAAATCTCCAAGTCCTTCATTTTTAATTAAAATTTAGAATCTCACCTTTCTAATTTCTAGGCCAAGGTATTAATTGATTTACTATTTGCACTTGGTTTGAGTTAACTTGGGTACTATTTCTCATTTGGATTGAAGTTTGTTATATATAATCATCATAATTTGGTCATTGTGAACTTAGGTTATCTTGTGTTTCACTTACACTCTAAGGTTATAGAACCATTCTACTTCATATTACCATGCAGTGGCATTGTGCTACAGATTTGGTTTTAGTTTTATACTTAAGAGTTCTTATGTGTTTTCATGTCTTGAGATTCATAGTTTGCATTGTTACCTTCCTCATCAAAAAGAATCTCTTCTAATTTCATAATCACAACTCATAAAATTTGTACCTAGTTTTTATGATATTGATGTATCTTTAAACCTAAGTTTGTTGTGCTCTTTTTCACTTTGGGTTTCCAAGTTATCATACCCTCCTATAATTTCATGATTTTAACCCACTAATGTTGAATAAGTTTGTAACCAATTCTTATAATTATGTGGAACTATGCCACTAAATTTTTTAGTCTTTTTACACCTTGTCACTTATTGGGAGAAAATCAAAGCACAACTTGTTAACATTTGCAAACACATTTTAAACCTTAGTAAATGGAGAGAATAATATTATAGACATGACATAAAGGTATAGTTGTAGTAGGATCTCTTATGGCCCTAGCTACAAGGAGGAGTATCTTTATGATGGGTATGAGCATTTCATCATGTTTTAGGATGTCACCCTTTATGTCCTTAGTATTTAAATACCAAACCATATCATGCCAGTTTTAATATGTCACCCCTATCCTTCTCCTTCATCTTGAAAGAGAAACCAAGATTTGAAACACTCAAATGTTACCATTCTAGGTTATCTTTCTCTTTCATCCTATATGAGTAACTAAGATCTATAACACTTGAAGTTTACCATTCTAGGTTATCTTCTCTTTCAACTTGCATAAGCAACCAAGATCTACAATGTTTAAAGGTTACCATTTTAGGCTATCCTTCTCTTTCATCTTGTGTGAATAACCAAACTTAAAATTCTCTAAGGTTACCATTTCAGGTTATCGTTCTCTTTCAACTTGTGTGAGTAATCAAGATCTGTAATGCTATAAGGTTACCATTTTAGGCCCTCCTCTTTTGTCTTGCATGAGAAACCAAGCTCTGAGACACTGAAATATCTCTCTTTTGGGACCTCTTCTTTCATATTTCATGAGTAACCAAGCTTTTTAATTCCCAATCATTACCACTCTAGGCTCATTATCGATATTTATTAAACCTATATTAAGGAGTGTCAATTTTATGAGCTAGTCTTTATTTATCCATTATTCAATAGTTTTATTTTTATAGATCATGTTGTTGAGCCATGATTCATTATTCACCCTGTACTAACTATTTCTAACTTTACAAAATTTATGTCAGTCTTTGAGACTTAATAGAGCCAACCATTTCCTCTTTAAGAAAAAATTTATGAGCACCAAAATGTGTTTAAAGTTTATATTTTGTAACCAATTGTAAACTAGAACCATGATGTGATTATTGAAACACACATTTGTGATGAGTCAACATGTGATAAATCACCCATTGATATTTTACCTATTACTGAGGAGTGTCACTCTGATGAGTATGTATTTGTTGATTAACTTCTTAATGATTATAAAAACCTTTGGTAAAATAATTACCTTGACCATTTTCTTATTTTTAAAGAGCCTCAACCCTTTGACAAGCCAATCTCTATGGAGTTATCTCTTGATATTTTTCACTTGTTGAGGAGTCTCATTTTCAAAAGTTAGTTCCTATCGAGTCACCTCTTAAGCAGGTCCATCTCTTTGAAGGGATTTACTTAGATGACCTAGTCTATGTTGAACCCTTCCTACATGAATAAATTTCTAAGGAGATCATTATGCCATCATAGGCCATTACTTGTCCAAAACCAAACATTTAATAAGACATTAATATATAAACATCCACACCAAATTAAGAATTAACACTAAAGCTAGGTTTTATTCTTGAACTGACATCAGATTTAGCATCAAAATTAAGATCACTATTAATCTTCATATTAGATTTATAGTCCCTTTACTCAAACTTATATTTAGAAACAAAATATAGTCATTATTGTTACAACATTGGTTAAACATTCTTCTAGATCAATTTGAATATATTTTTGATCCTTCTACAATTTTTAAAGATGATTACTTTAGCATCAACACAAAGTGTTCTAGTATATTCTATGAGGATTATGCTACCTTTCATCATTCCATTACCCCCACCCAACATAGCCATTATATTGACATTCCACCTATCACAAGTGATGATTGGGACTGATAGAATCATAGTTTATTGAACTACATCCATGGTGACATATCAGGTGTAGAATATCAAGTTAACCAAGATGAAATTCATTTATAAGAAAAAAAATTCCTAGTGAAACCCTTTTGGAGGTACTATGGGATGATTAACGTTCAAACTCAACATATTTTAGTGAAACCTTTTTGAAGGTGCTAGAAGATAATCAAATTCAAATGTTAACATCCCTTAGTTAAAAATTCTTGAAGGTAGTAGGAGATAATCAAGACAAATTCATTGGTGAAAACTAATTTGAGGTATAAATAACAAAGAATAATAGTTCTTCATTACTTAATGAGGACATTATTAAAGATGACATCAATATATATTCTAATCTACAACATAATTAGACTGCATCTATACCTAGGGCCAAACAATAGAAGAATATTGTGGTCCTATTAAGAGTATGTTCAGAAGTCTTTAGCCCTATCACAATCAAAATTATGTTAAATCCAAAATAAACAACATTATGTGTGCCTAACAATACTGATATTCATTTACTTCCCAACCATTATACATTCCATTATCATCCACCTTTTCATTGAAAAATTATACCATTTATCTTATGCCTAACATTAGTTACCATCCCTAGATGTACTTTACTTTATATAGGCTATGAAAACATCTTCTCTTGACATTTGAAGGAAACAAATCAAAGACTAATGAATATCACAACAACATCATTGAAGTCCAAATCTATAATAGTTTCTTAACATAACATCTATTTAGATGAGGAGTTGGTTATAGATTTTTATGATTGATTATTCTAATTGTCTCACATGCTGATTAAGATGAGGATCTCCATTTCAATAAGAGTAGTAAAACCCTTTTTCATTTGCCACTTACCCTATCATATCCCTTAATTCATCTCTTGGGACAAACCTTATGGACCATCTCAATCTAGGCATCTTATACCATTGTGTCCCATTTGTCACACCATTTTAACTACATTGACTTGAGGTCCTTTGAGACTATGTAGGTAGCACTCAATTTTTATTGAGGTCAGCTCAATCACCTTGGCCATTCTCTCACCATTTTATGAGTAATTTTTTATTTTGAATTCTCTCATAATTTGTGATAAAATTAAGCTAAGTAATAAATCATCACTTGGGGGAGCCCTATTACCATTATATTTAATTATCATCTTATAATACCATTTTATTACACTATTCATTTACTATTGACCAATTTTATTTTTAGTTATCCTACCCAATCCATTTTTTGATCTTGGTTCCTTTGGTTTATCCTACTCTTTCTTTAGGGGGATTTTAATCCATTTTTAGGAGTTCTAAAATTTTATGTTTAAATGACAGTCTATAAAAGTAATGTGATTGTTGATCTATCAAGTTGTCTTTCATTTACACTTTATTTGGTGTTACTGATTATAACTACCTATGGGAAAATTAGTATTTTATTTGGTATCACTAATTATAACCACTTTTGTGAAATTAGTATTATGATGTTGTTTCCTAATTATAACCACCTAGGAGAAAATTAGGAACAACACCTTTTTATCATGCATTTATGCATCACCTATTCATTACTATTATCATTTGCATTATTGTTTAACTTTCTTTGTGAACTTATTTTAACCTAGTTAGTTTTACATAGACTTTTATGTAGGTAAAATTATTGTGACTTGAAATCCTAATGGGGTTATGTAGACCATGCTCTATTCATGTTGAGGTTAACTTAGTCCCCCTTTTCCATAAGCTTTCATTATTTTGTGAGCACCATTATAGACACAATCAGTGCTAGTTCTACAAAGTAGTTAATCCTAAATAATATTTTTTACTTTCATTTTATGGAAAAGTGAACATAAATACCTTAGCACATGGGTTTTGATTGTTGAATGATTCTTGAGATTTATCTAACACTGCATATTATTCTGATTCAAGGACATCTTTATGGTCTCCAAATTTTGGTTTTAATAGTTTGTACAAGTCTTGTAGGAGGAGTTTGAACTAGTTAGGATTATTATAAGTCTTCAAAATTTTAATTTTTAATCAAAAGGCATTTTCCCACCTTTTTATAAATTTGAATTTTAGGATTCTTGTGTAATGTTTTGGTCTTGGAGAAGGATCCCCAATGTTGTATTCCTCTATAAGGGTGTTCAAAAAGATTCAATTCCATAATGGTACATGTTTAAAAATTTAATAAGTCATTAGACAAGTTTGTTAAGTGTAGGTAGTTAAAATATTCTCCTTAATGTACTTGAGGGAGTTGTCAGTTGGTTTAGGTAGTTATAAGTTTCCAAATGATTTTAAATGTATAAATTGTTTTTTGTGATGAGTTTTAGATTTATTATTGGTTTGGGTTGGAATTCACTGGATGTAACATGTTGAACCCCAAAAAATGAAATGGAAAATATTTTTTTCTTGAATAGAAAAGTTGTAGACCATATCTTGTGCTTGGACAAAAATAATAGAATGTGTAGGACTGAGTAACAAGTAGAGAAAAAATTATGATTTGATTTCATATTTTTATGTTAGATTATAAATTGGAATATGTGATTTGGTAGGTTGAGAAATATATTGTTAATATATAAAGGTATTGTGTAAAGTTTATCTAGTAATGATTTTGTAGACACCCTGTATTTTTTCTTTGACAAAGTAAGGCAAGGTAAAAGTTTTTGATAAGTTTCTATTGGTGAATGTTTGACATTAAAATATGCCTAGTATGTGAATCTCATAAGGTTTAAATTCCTTTAAGACGTTATACTTAGATTTTATAGTAAGAGATAAGATGATAACCATGTCCCATGTTCATTGAATTGCATGAGAAGTAATGTTCTCTATGTACATGAAAGAATGAGTGGAAAGAACTTTTGGAGTGTGTATCTATAAGGTGAAGTTAGTCTATAAGGTTATGAAGTATGTTTGAAACATATCCTATTATTATTTGGTAAATATTGGTTGAGGAGGTAAAAAATAAATGTTATATGGTCTGTGTGAGAAGATACAAGACCGAGCAAGCATGATTTACAATTAATATCCCTATGAATGATGGTTGAAAGTAGTTTCAAGATTGGCTAGTTTACATGTGTTTATATTTGGAATCATTTGATCTTCACACACAAAAATGTTATTGATTTATTTATAGTTGTTACAATGTTGAAAGTGAGAAAATTAATGAAGGGCCTGTAGTTGCTTATAAGCCTTACATAGTTAACCTATGAAAAAGAAGCTTAGTAAAGTAGAGTTGTTGAATAGACTTAAAACTAATGAGATGAAGATTATAGTATTTCCTAATGATTATTAAAATTTCACAGTGTTTTGAATCCTTTCAAGAAGATCAAAACATCTTTTTATCCCTTGTTTTGAGATCATAGTTATCTTGAAATCTTACAGTCAAGTAAAGACCTATGAGAAAAAGTGGAACAAAGGGTTTCTACATGGCAAAGGAATATTGGTGGTGTATTAGATGTGTTTATAGGTTTTAAAACCATTAGATGGTTTTGAAACTCATTTAGACATGTCTAATATATAAAAATTTTTTTTGAGGCTACTATCAGACTGTTAAACCTTGTGCTAGGGTTTGCTAACCAAAAATGTGAATAACTAAACATGACACTATCCAAAATGATTGAAAATTGGTGAGAACCTTGGGAATAGTGTGTTTTAAGATATTTTTGAGTTTTGAAGTTGATAGGTTATGTATAGTATGAAATATTATAGAGTGAGTGTTAAAACAATGGTAATGGACCTAATAGGTCTAATCGAGGGCCTTAAAGAAGGTGTAAAGGTGGACTGGAAGACAAGCTATGACATGAAATTTTGTTTAAAAAAAAGGATAATAGAGGGTTCCTGATAAAGAGTTTAGGTTTCCAATACTCTATAGTATATAATCATAAAAAGCAAAGGAACCTTAAAAAAGGTTACTAAGAAGGATTGTGACAAAGTTTAAAAAGTGAATCATGTTATGAGAGTTATTGTTAAAGTTTGAAGCATGAATGGAATACCAAGTAGGTTATGTTTGTGCATGATAATAATGATACTAGCTTTCATAAGGTTTTAGAAATATTGAATCATGTTTTGAGGAAGGAATGAATGAGTTCTTATTTGGGAATAAGCAAAGAAGATTAAGACTAAATGACAAGTTGATGAGAGAATGACTAGTGTGATGGTCAAGAAGGGTGAATAGTAAAATAGAAGAGAGAAAGTTTGAAAGCAGAGATAAATAGCTAACCAAAGGTAAATAACTAGTCAAGAAGATAAATTGTGAAGTGATTGAAAATAAAAAGGTCTATACAAAAGAGGTTAGAGCTAGGATATCTAAGGCAGAGGTGAGACTATTTTTTTCTTATTTTTATTTATCATAGGAAAGATTGAATTTCCTCTACATCATTTTGGTATCAAAGCGAAAAGGTTATATGGAAGGTACATTTGATTTTTTGCAATTGATGGTCACATGTACATATAGTTTCTGATTAAGTAGGTGATGAACATTGTTGGATATATTATTTGAAATTTTGCTTTATATGTGGTTTTGTGAATGATAGTACAAGTTGTAGGTATATATAGAGGTATAAAGTGAGAATTTATAGAAAATAACTAAGCCAAAAGGCTTGAAGAGAGAAAAATAGGTGAGCTAGTGAGAACTCAAGGAGATTCTAAGAGAGAGAGTCAAGTGAGAGAGACCTAGGTGAGGTCAAGAGGACAGGTAAAAAGGCTTGTCAAGAAGAAATATATCTAAGAGAGAGACCTTAGAGAGAGAGTGAGGAGAATGCAAAAAAGATGATGGGATTGAAACAGAAAGGATGCCACAAGAAAGAGGAAGTGGATATGAGGGATATTCTTAAGTTGAGGGCAGTCTTAACAGAGTTGGAACAAGCCTTGGTAACACTAAGAGCTAAGTTTCTAGTTGGGATTAGGAAAAAAGTGAGGTGGACTCTCAAAGAAATCATGAAGAAGAGGAAAATATGAAGAGAAATGTGCCAAGTGAAAAAATAGTTGAAAGCATTAAGCAAGTAGTCAAAGATAAACAGAAAGGAGGTAGTCAAGTCTAATGTTTTGAAATCTAATGTTGCTTTGATATGTGTGAATATAGGTATGAGAGATGAGGAATATAGTGAGATAGTTGAGCATATTCATAGGCTTAAGGAACAAAAATAGGAAGCATATGACCAAGTGGTGATCAAGAGAATTCAAGATGAAAAAGAGACTCAAGGTAGAGTCATGTTGGTGGAATAAGAATAAGCAAGTCAGCCATCTTAGAAGAAATATAACATGAAGAATGAAGATATCCTCAATTAATAGGATGAAAGTGAAGCCAAAGGAGTAATAGGATAGAAGCATATGAGGAATATTCTTGTTTGTATGAGTCTTTGAAGAGAGAATATGTTTTTAATCCTCATAAAATGTATAGAGAGATGGTCATAGAGGTTACAAAAGAGAATATAGACTTGTGGAATGTAGTAGTGGTGTCTTATATAAGGTCATTAATGAAGGAAAGAATAATTTAAGTACAAATAGACACTCCACATGCTTGACTTTAGCCATTGAGGTAGAACTATAGGTTGTAGATGAAGAAGAACGCATGCAAGGAGAAGAGAAAAATGAGTTGGTCGCTAATGTAAAGATGGTGGCTAAAGAATATAAAGCACATGAAGGTGATTGGAAGAAAAAATAAAATGAAAGAAAGGTAAAGAGTTGTAAAATGCATCAAGGGCATGAAAAATAACATGTTTTATTTAATAAGTTGTTGTATCTTGTAGGTAAATCATGGATAAATATGATAAGATGAGTAAATAAATACAAATATGGCTCAAGAGAGCATGCACATATAAATGAGAGGTTGGTTGTAGTAGAAGACAAGTGAGAAGGAGGTATAAAATCCTCAAATATACCTTGGGATATAGGAGGCCATGAAAATAATATTAAGTTTCAATGAGAGAGTAATTGAAGCACATTAAGAAAGATTTGTTATAACTTTTAGGGAAAGTTTTCTTTTCCCCTTGGTAGTATGATGCAAGGGCATCTTCATGGTCTCCATATTTTGGTTGTCATATTTTTTAAATATCCTATAGGATGAGTTATAACTAGTTAGGATTCTTAGAAGTCTTCAAATTTTGAATTGTTGATCAAAAGGCATTTTCCCACCTTTTTGAAAATTTGAATTTTAGGACTCTTGTGTAAAGTTCTCATCTTCAAGAAGGATCCCCAATGTTGTATTCCTCTACAAAGGTGTTAAAAATAGGTCAATTCCATAATGGTACATGTTTAAATAATTAATAAGTCATTAGAAAAGTTTGTTAAGGGTAGGTAGTTAAAATATTCTCCTCAATATACTTGAGGGAGTTGCCAATTGGTTTAGGTAGTTATAAGTTTCCAAATGATTGTAAATGTATATATTATTATGTGTGATGAGTTTTGGAGTTATTCTTGGTTGGGGTTGGAATTAATATGATGTAACATGCTGAACCCCAAGAAATGAAATTGAAAAGATTTTGTTCTTAAATAGAAAAGTTGCAGACCATATCTTGTGCTTGCACAAAAATAAAGAAATGTGTAATACTGATTAATAAGAAGAGAAACAATTATGATTTGATTTCATAATGATTTTTTAGATTATAAATTGTAATATGTGCTTGGTGAGGTTGATAAATATAATTTTAATCTATACAATATCTATGTAATTTTTTTTGGTAATGACTATGTAGATACCCTATATTTCCTCTTTGAGAAACTAAGGCAAGGTAAGAGTTTTTCACAAGTTTGTATTGGTAGATTTTGACATGAAATTATTATTATCATGTGAATCTAATAAGTTTTAAATTCATTTAACACATTATCCATAGATCTACTAGTAATATATGATATGCTAACCTCATCCCCTATTCATTGAATTGCATGAGAAGTAATGTTCTCTGTGTACAAGAAAGAATGAGTGGAAATAACTTTTAGAGTGTGTATGTATAAGGTTAAGTTAGTCTAAAAGGTTGTGAAGGATATTTGAAACCTATTCTATTGTTATTTTTTAAATATTGGTTTAGGAGGTTGAAAATAAATACTATGTGGCGTATGTGAGAAGATAGAAGATAGAGCAATCAAGATTTATAATCAATATCCTTGTGAATAATATTTGAAAGCACTTTAAAGATTGGTTAGTTTTAATGTGTGTATATTGGGAATAATTTTATCTTCATACTAAAAAAGTTTGTTGATTTATTTATAGTTGTTACAATGTTAAAAGTGATAAAATTAATGAAGGGTTTGTACTTGCTTATAAGCCTTACACAATAAACTTGTGGACAATAAGATTAGAAAAGTGTAGTTGTTCAATAGACTTAAAACAAATGAAAGGATAATTATAGTATTACCTAGTTAATATTTATATTTCATAGTATTTTTAATCCTTTCAAGAATATCAAAACATATTTTTGTCCCTTTTTTGGAGATCATAGTTATCTTGAAATCCTAAAATTAAGTAAAGACCATTAAGAAAAAGTGGAATAGAGGGTTTCTAGATGGAAAAGGAAGATTTTTGAAAGTGTCTTAGATGTGTCTAGAGGTTTTGCAACCATTAAATAGTTTTGAAACTCATTTAGATGTGTGCAAGATCTAAAAACCCCTTCTTAGGCTACTATCGGACTGTTAAAACTTATGCTAGGGTTTGCCAACCAAAAATTTGAATAACTAAACATGACACCATTAAAATACTTGAAAATTGGTGAGATACTTTGGAATAGTGTGTTTTAAGAGAATTTTGAGTTTTAAAGTTGATAAGGTATGTACAGTATAAAATATTGTAGACTGAATGTGAAAACAATGACAACAGACCTAATAGGCCTAATCTAGGGCCTTAAAGAAGGTGTAAAGGTCATCTAGAAGACAAGTTATGACATAAAATTTTGTTCAAAAAAAGGAGGACATAAGGTTCCTAATAAAGAGTTTATTCTCCAATACTCTATATTACATTACCATAAAAAGTAAAGGAGCCTTAAAAAAGACTACTAGAAAGAACTGTGACAAAGTTCAAAAAGTGAATCATGTTATGAGAGTTATTGGAGAAGCTTTAAGAGTGAATGGAAGACCAATTAGGTCGTGTTTTTACATAATACTAATGAAAATAGATTTCATAAGGTTTTAGAAATCCTGAATCAAGTTTTTAGGAAGGAACCAATGATTTCTTATCAAGGAATAATAAAAAAAGATTAAGAGTAAAGGACAAGTTGATGAGAGAGTGACTAGTGTGATGGTCAAGAAGGGTGAACAGTACAATAGAAGAGATAAAGACTAAAGGTAGAGATAAATAGGTAACCAAAGGTCAATAAATAGTCAACAATATAAAGTTTGAAGTGATTAAATGTAAAAAGGTCCATACAAAAGAGCCAGGATCTGTAAGGCAGAGGTGAACATGTTTTATTCTTGTTTTTATTTATCATAGGCAAGATTGAATTTATTCTACATCATTTTTTATTTTATTTTGTTACTATTTGGTAGGAATTTTTACCTTAGTAGGATCTCACTCTTACTAATTTATGAGTATGAGCCATTGTAATTGGTTTTATCTATTATTGGAACTTATACTCTTGGATGTGAATCTCTTTGATTAGTTGGTTCCATATGCTATTGTTTATATTCACAATCCCCATTGTAGCTAGTTTAGCTATTGTTTGAACTCTTACCTATGGATGTGCATCTCCTTAGTTAATTAGTTCCTTAGACCTTTTTCTAATACTTTATTTCTATTTCTTATCCTAAAAAACCAAAAATAGTAGAAAACTAATCAACAAAACAAAAAGAAAACACTATCTTCCACTTTTGTTTATTCTGATCTCCACGCTCTTGTCATTTTGTAAGTATTCATTTTGAATGTTGTTGATGTTTTAGGATCCCATTTTCCTTAATTATTATATAACCTTAATCATGTTTTATTATAATCACTTTTCTTCTATCCCACTTCTATAAAAACAACATTTGGCTTGAAGTTCATGTTGAATCTCACATCCATAAAACTATGTAAGCAACACCCACTTTTCTTGTACATTTAGAGTCAGCTCAGCCACCCCCTTCCTTTTCTTATTTTCCCTTATTTTTTTATCTTGTTATTTCCATGTCACTTGGAGGAAACTTTGTGTTATTTGTTCTTACTAAACTTTTGTAGAAAGTACGCCTTTACTACATGCAAATGAATGATTATTTTCTATTTGTACTAACATTATGACTAACTCTTGTTTATGTGTGTTTATTTGATTTTTATTGTTGTTTGTTGTGATTTCTTGTATCTTTATTTTTTTTGTTGATTTTTTCCCCATGTTTATTCCTTTATTGTCTACTCTTGGTATTTTTTTATTCTTGGTCTTTTGTGTTCTTGTTTTATCTTGTCTTGCATTGTTTTGTTCTTTTGAGTTTAAATACATTCTATAACTAGTTTTGGTATAATTTTCAGTTAGGCTTGATGTGTTTTAGAGTTGTATTTAACTTTTTATTTTGTTCTATTTTTGAAGTACATCAGGTTCATCCACATGGATCTTGATTATTCATATCTTGATTTCATGTTTCTTACTAGTTTGTTCTTGCTTTGCCTCTACACATTCTTGTTCCTACTTCAGTCTTGATTATTCATATCTAGATTTTAAGCTAGGTAACATTTGTGTATTGTTTTTCTCTTTATTTTTGCTCATTTTTATTTAAATGTAAA
Organism: Torreya grandis; assembly: GCA_037957365.1. NCBI lineage: Eukaryota > Viridiplantae > Streptophyta > Pinopsida > Cupressales > Taxaceae > Torreya > Torreya grandis. The sequence goes on along the minus strand of JARHVA010002639.1, from coordinate 336,165 downwards.
TATTTATAACTTTGGTCTTGGTAGTTATTATCATTATCCTTAGTTATAAGTATTCACATTTTAACCAGCTCATTGCAATTGAAATACAATGTCATTATAAGATACTCATACTTATGATGCATAATTTCATTTTGATATAGTAAAGACCAATTGATTTGGATATCAAGTCAAAAGGTTAATGTAGTTTTGAACATCAACTCTCAATGCACCAATGAATTAAATACTAATGTTTTACACAAGACTCGATTCCAAACATGCATCTCTTGAGATACATTGTGATTCTAATTAAATAGTGGTCATTTTTCTTCTACTATTCACTCCTTATTCCATTTTATCCCACCTCTAGGTGAACTAAATTGGCTTGATTTCAATATAAAATATGTAGTAAGTGTTTGGATACATGACATATCTATTGATGTTTAAAATTGCACTTTGTTTCAGACACCAACAATGGGAAGTTTCAAGATGTGGGACATGCGACTTGGAACAACCTCTAGATTTTTAATAAGCTGGTCTCTTCTTTATATCAAGTGTTTGGGGGAAAAGGGATAGGAATTTAAACATAAATGCAAATGCAAAGAAAGAAAATCTAACTATGGTGATGCACCTGAATGCAATTTTGATCCTTAATCCTAAGCATAGTGAAACTATATGTAAGATTCAATTACATTAAAGAGTAGATGAGGCATGATCAATCTAAAGGATACAAACAATAGAAATAAAGCCTCATAGCTTAGACTAATTTTGTAATGATATAGGAAACATCAACAAAGGCACATAACTCTATCTTCTCATTAATTCTTCAACCATATAAAAAGCACAGAAACATGCACAGTTACATGAACTTTAAAACTTAAAAAAATAAAATAAAGGCAAATGATATTTCTAATCACAACTCTAGAAATTCTAGAAAAAAACTCTACAATAATTTTCTCAAAAAACTCTCTCCCTCCTTTCTCATCCACAGTCCTCTTTATAGCCTCAGATCTATTATTCCATCACCTCCTTTCCCGCGCAACTGTCTATTCTACCTTTATCTCACAAGGGACAAACAAACAGTGCTTTCAATGTTTGTAGGCTCTAAAAAAATACCTGGTGAACTGCTCCATTTATTGGAAATAACTCCCACTAAGTTTCCCTCTAGAATGTCTATGCATTTCCAAACTTATGGCCGAAATTGAAATCTTACTGAGCTGGAAACAGATAAGTAGCACCCTCTATTCTATTTAAATGGAAGAGGACACTTAGTCATTTTCCTAAAAATTTGCTTATTTCTTAGGAGACACTAGAGAATGGCAATTGGTTTTTTCTACAACTTTTATCAAAGACATGCGGCACTTTCTACTTTTTCAATATTCTTACTATACCTTGCTCAAGAACATTCCACCTTTGACACTTATTGCAATCTACTTCTTTGATACTTAACAACTTAATAGAAATAAGACTCACTACATTTCCCACCTAAATAACCTTTAAAAGGGGCATGGAGATAGGTGGCAATCTCCACTACTCTTTTGCTATGCTGTGGAAGCATTTAGGATGCATGCTAGGCTCCTATAGATGGTGACACTTGGTAGCTTTCGTGGACTCCCAAAATAAAACCTAGGACCCACCATAGTCTTTATTCAGTAATGAAACTTGAAAAAGATATTTTAGATGTTGACACATGGTAACTTTCACTACTTCTAGGAAGATACGTGGCATCTTCCACTACTTCTAGGAATGGAGTAGAAAGGGGCTCAGTTGATGACACCTGGCAGCCTCCACTTGAATGGTTTGGTTGTGCCTTACTTGCCCTCTAAAAGGGCACTTGTCTTTTGGTCTTTGGGATGCTCCTTTGAAATTCTCATTGAATTGAAAATGGTTCAATGGGCAATGGTTCAACGATTCAACACTATGCATCATTTACACGTAACTCAAGGTATTAAACCAAGGCATTGAACTGCCTTATTGAAACAAGGTATTAGACCACCTTATTTTGGATGCCAACACATGGTGACTTTTTCTTCCTTTTACAAAAATAATCCAGAGCCTTTTGTGATTTCCACTTAGCACTTTTTGCCTACTCCTGATACTTAGCTTGTTGAAGACTTTCACTAAAAAATAAATGAAATGCCAGTGCCAATATGAAACGCAGATGCCGACATGTGGTGCTTTCCACTAAGTTGTTATTGAACACATGGTACATCCTGACCAACTTGTAGAAAAAATGAAAGGTGCCTTAGATGATGCCACTTGGAAGCTTCCACTTGATCTTGACACTTAGTCAAAAATGAAACAAATGAATCAAAAGGGAAATAAAACCTATGTTCTATTTCCAAACTTCACCATCAAAGACCAAGGTATGTGGGAACAAAATTTGTAGCACGTGACTGAAAATCAGAATGCAACATAGAGTAGAAAATTTACTCTATAGTTAGTGGTGACCCTAAGGGCTTTTGAGCCTACTCAAAAAATAAACCACACTCTTGTTAGATCAAAATTACAAAATTTTACAACTTCAATAATGCTATCTGGTAGGTGGACCACTCATGGTTAGATAACCCTTGCTTGTTCTATAATTCATTGAAGGCTAAATCATGGTTATTAATATCCTTGTATGATTTTTTTTGCAAAATCTGAACTGTAGCCCTCAATTTGAATTCAAGCTGGTAAATAGGAACCAAAATAGCTTCTACTTTTGAGACTAAGGAATCATCCCGTAAGTTTGGAAAAACTGTTTGATCATTCTATTTGGCCAGCAACAATGGTTAAATTTGATCAACCATTAGCACCATGTTATCATCAAGAAAGGGAGAAGGAAGACCTAACCACACTAGATCTTCAATATGCTAATTTATTTCACTGATGCCTTCTCTCATGATTTCAAGGAGCTCTCTGCAACTATTGGCTATAAAATTGTAACTAAGAACCTCATTGACTCTCTTTGTGGTGACCATTCTATCAGTGATTCCTATGGCTGCCAATGTCACATCTATTATATCATAGAGCTTTTGTAGCAATGTTTCAGAGTCCATTACTTTGTTAGAAACTATAGTCAGAGTTTTCTTCACTAAATCCCCCACCTTTTCACACAATTTCTATGCATTTAACAAGAAGGTGAGAGAAGGCTTGAGCTGAATAATCTCTCAAGAGATTCTTTTCCACATGGATTCATAGAGATCCTTTACCAATTTTATCACTCTGACATTGCTTGGCCTATTAGCCAGCTCCAGTGACAGTTGTGTTTCTCTCTATTGCTCTACTTGGAAATGGGCTTGAATGTTTGTAGTATTATTCTATTTAGTTAGTAGCTTAAATTGCCATTCTACTTTTTCCCACCTCAGGGCCACCACCGTAACCTTTATCTGCATGAGCTCTACCTTTAAAGAATCATTTTGGGCTTGGGCTACCTAGTGAATCTGAAGAGAAATAGTCTCTTACAACTATTTATTCAGATTTTCTATTTCATTATCTTCTCTATTGATTTTTGCCATCAAACTATTACAGTTTGCATTCTCTTTAGCCAAATCAGCCTCCATCTTTTATAGCCTCCTTAATGTTTTCAAATAGTCTTCAGTGACTACAGAAGTGGATTCGATCAACAACTCAATTCTATCCTAGGGCCAAAAATGGGACATGTTAATGGCCACTACATCCATTATGTAATCCTTAGGCTGCATCTGCTTAACTGGCTTGATAACATTTGGTGACAAATGGGTCACCATCAATTATTGCTAAATTGGGTCAAATTATGACCACAGATGCATTGTAGCTAGTGCTTTATTTTCCTTTGTCCTCTTTTTCTCTCTTTAGGCTTCTCTTTCCTTTTGTGTATCATTTGCTTAGGTCAGGAAGGTAGAAGGAGAGGTAATGTGCCCACTCACAAAAGGATGTCCCTATGGCAAACCATATTGAATAGCCAATTGTTAGCTATGGACAATCTAAGGGGAAAACTTTTTGGAAATAGAGGGGAAGCAATGGGGTAATGTTAAAACCTAAGGTGGCACAGATGGGGCAAAGTAAGAAATGAGAATGATAGAAGTGTTGAGGGATGTTATTTGGCTAAATGAAATCATCATGCCAATAGGAGAAGAACTAGACTGAGAAGGAGAAGGAGGAATGATACTTACCTAAGGAGTAATTACGGCACTCTATAATTGGTTATGTTGGGTGTCTGTGTTTTATAGCCAACTAAAACTACACCCTCTTTCATTTCTTAGGTGTCTCCTCTTCTGGCTATATTCTCTGTCCTTCCACATCTACTACTGCCATCAGGGATGCTTGTGGAGAACTAGGAACTTTAATGACTTCTAATGATGGGGAAGTTTTTGGTGGTGAATGAACCACACTCTTTTATTTCTCCAAAATGCTGAGAGGTTGGGGCCAAACTGACATAGTTGATGTAGCTATAGTTTGTTTTAAGGTTTGTGGCTCTTGGCTTAGCCCAAGTTCCTGCTCTATACCCCGTGTTGGAAAATTAGTTGTCTCTAGGCTAGATGCAAGGGAGAGATGTCACTCATCCCATAGTTCCTCCCATCTCTCATCTGTGTCTACATTCCTGAAAGAATGGGTGGTTTGAGAAATTTCCTACCTATATTTCCAATAGGCTTCTATCTTTTTTGCATCCCAATCTTTATTCTTCAATGCTCTTCTCAAGCCAGAAGTCATTCTGACTTTGGGATCATAATCCCTCTGCTTAACGTAGAAAGTCCCTCATGGTCTGTTTTTCAAAAGGGGCAAAATTGTTAATTCAACATAAAAATTAGGAGCATCTTCTATAGGGTTTCTCCTGGTCTCCCAAAAAGGGTGTCCCTCATGTGCAATCCTGGTTGCAACCCTGTTAGTCCTTATCCAAGAAGCTATGTAACCATTCAGGTCACATACCCATTTGTCTTCAACTAATAGGAACCCAAGAAAGACTAGCTTTCAAAGAAATAAAATTTAAGCATCCCTAGTTTCTATAACTATGTTGCCTGCCATCCACAGGAGATCATACATCTTCCTCTTCCATTTCCCAGAACCATAATCATTGTCTACTACTAACATTTGCCTGGTGAGCTCTAATAATGCTAACCTAAGAGTTAAAATCTTTAGTAGCAACATTGGTTCCCCACAAAAACCATGAACCCTTATAATCGTATGGTGGGATCTAAAGTAGAAGTCACACAAAATTGGGCAACTGGCCAGGAGGTTTGAAACATTGGGAAATAATTTATTCATGACTAGTTTAGGGCTGAGGTGGTAAAGAGCAATAGTAACAAATAGTTCCCAAAAATCATATGGGTTACTAGTTCTTGACAAAATATGTGTCCATGCAGACACAGGAATGGTCCTTTGTAAATCAAAACTTGGGTCATACATGTCCAGATGCATATGTTGGGCAAAGAGGTCAGTGTTTTGGTATAGCATGAAGTGAAACAAATAAGAAGAGTACCTAAACACTCCTTTTGATTCAAACTGGGCTAGTTGCTCAACCATTGAAAAATCAATTTGCTCTAAAAAGTCAAGCTGATATTCCTGGGTCTTGTCGATGGTCTTCAACTTGAAGAGGATAGCCATTTGCTCTACATAAACTACCATATCATCTTTCATGCCAAAGATGAAATCCATCATGGATAGTGCATCTTGGCTTACTTGTGTGAATTGGCCTCTTCCTGTAGGGAGTGTGGGCACAGTAGTGTTGTCATCGCCCATTTACAATTCAGTTCTTAAGAACCTTAACTGGGTATTGACATTAGTCCACATCCTTTGCATTTTAGCAATAATGAGAAATTTTGATTTAATATCATGGTGTAGGGCTAATGTATCTTTGATATCCTACAATGTGATTTGCACCATGAAAGGACCCTATTAAATGGTGCATGAGGGTGCATAGAGCCAGTTTGTGCATAATTCAACCAAGATAGGGCATGGATGCATAGATAGGACAAGGAACTGTGCCAGTTATGAGGTCCATATCCTCATGGAAAATGTCTCATATTGCCCTACTCTGGCCCTCTAAAGACACCTTTGATGTGCCCCTTCTCTAAGGGTTTTGCTACTGGCTCTTTGCAAGATTGGGTCCATGATTCCATCAGCATAATCCTTTGCTTTTGCTGGGTCACTTGCCTAACCAACCTCTATAATTATGGTCCTTAGATAGCCTTTTAATGATTGTGTGAGAGCTAAAGCACAAGGGATTCATATATCCTAGCTCCTTGTTGTGAAGATGATGCTCCTTCCATCTCTATGTCCTTTCTATGATAACTAGAATGAACCCTTTGCAAATAAAACACTCTCACTGAAGCAACTTTACTAGGTGCTAAATTTTTTTACAAATAGCAAGATATTTTCTTGTAAATGTAGGAATGCTTGAGAGTTTGTAAACTTTAACTCTTGTTAATAGGTATTTATGGACCTATCAAGTCTTAAAAGGCAGACAACTGTTAGCAAATCCTACTCAATCTTCCTGGGATAGTGAGATAGACATGTTATGCAAGTGGCCACGCTAGGTACCTTGGAGATTTCTAAAGATTTGGGAAGCATTCAATACTTCAAGAATTTGAAGATTTTTTTAAAAAAACTTTCTGAGCTGCCAGCTCTGTGTTTAAAAAAACTTACTTAAAAGAAAAGTAGGAAAATAACAACGGGAAAAAAAACAATACGGGATGGGGAAACTATCTAACTATAATACATTAGAGACCCAAGTTAACTAAAATGCTTCAAATAGATTCCATTTATTGGAATCTCTTTAGGTTCTCCTTCCATCGATTATAGCTTGAATGAATTCTTCTGCTTGCATGTGCAAATTTTATATGGGCCAGTCCATAATGCTTCAAATTTAGTATGCTAACCTGGCTTGACGGCTCTTACATCCCATTTCAAAATAATTGAGCCTACTTCAAAATGAGGATTCAAAGTCCTTTTATCAAAAAAATTCTTAACCATTCCCTAATGCTTAATTAATGAATCATGGGTTGTATTCCTCTTCTCCTAAACTTCCAAAAGCTTCACAAGCCTAACCTGCATGGGGCCATTTTCCGTAATTTCAATTTGTTTGATCAAATGGAGAGCAATGATTTCCAAGCTTAAGGGGATCACAATAGACTTTACATATACCAATTCATATGGGGACATTTTGATCACCTGTTTAGGTGTGATTCTATTAGCCCATAGTGCTAAATTGAGCACTTTATGCCATTCTTTGTGATGATCAACCCCTACTCATTTGATGAGTCTAATCAGGTTCTTGTTAGTCGATTCTGCCAAACCGTTACCTTGAGGGTAATAGTTAGATGAAGTTTTTAGATATATTCCATGTTTTAATGCAAAGTTGGATACTTTAGACCTTAAGAATGGTTTAGCATTATCAGAAATTATGGTGTAAGGAGCCCCAAAGTGAGTAGTGATACTTCCTAAAAAGTCTAGGATCACATTTTTTGTTGCTTCTTTGAGTGGGCCTACCTCGGTCCATCTGGTGAAATAATCTATGGCAGTTAATATCCATTTGTGACCCATACTAGACACTAGATTTATCATTCCAATGAAGTCAAGACCCCATTGAGCAAAAGGTTCATCCACAATTATGGGACTAAGGGGCATTGCTGCATTTGTCCTCATCCCCATGTAGTATTGGTAGGATTGGCATTTTTTAACTAGTTGATAACAATCTACAAATAAAGTAGGCCAAAAATATCCTACCTCACTTATCTTTATGGCTATGGTCTTTGCAAAAAAATGCCCCCTGATATTCCATGATGCATCTCGTGTAGTATTCTCTTAGCCTCAGCTTGTTCTACACATCTTAGCAGTTTACCATCAAAATTTCTTTTGAAAAGGACTTATTTGATAAAAACAAAATGAACTCCCTGTATCTTATAGTATCTCCTCTTATTTTGAGGGAGTTCTCTCAAATAAATTAGATACTTCATAAAATGAATCCTTTTTGTGACCCAAGATTCCTAATCAACCTCTTGTATCTTTAGCACCGTCACCGTCTCTCCTTCTTTATCTTTCTCCCCAGGTATCATCTTTTTGAGCTCTTAGGTCATATATTGGCACAAACCCCTACCTCTATCTAACTTGGTGGGTCTAACCTCTACATCATATTCAAGGATCTTAGTAATCCAGTTGGCTCTTTTTCAGTGATTTCTCCCTCCATGATGTATTCTCTGACACTTGGGTGAGCTACAAGTACCATAATTTTGCACCATGATACCATATTCCTTGCACCATGATACCATATTCCTGAATTACTTGAGGGCTTTTACTATGGCATATGCTTGTTTCTCTACAAAGTTGTACCTAGTTTCATAATCCCTAAGAGTTCTTGAGAAAAAGTCTATTGGGTGTTTTCCCTCTTGTTTATCATCTTTTTGTGTCAAGACAACAGTAATGCTCAACTCTCCTCCATAGGCATATATTACAAAAGGCTTGGAAAAATCTAGGTTTTTTAGTACTGGGACCATTGAGATAGCCTTCTTGACCTCTTCAAAGGCTTGCCTTCCTTCCGTAGTCCATTTAAAAATTAGGTCTTTCTTTAGCAAGAGTGTCATTGGCCTCACCAAGCCTACAAAATCAGATATGAACCTACTAAAAATATTAATCTTTCCTAAGAAGGACTAAACTGCCTTCTTATTTACTAGAAGAGGTAGGTTCATTATAGCTACAATTCTTTCAAGATCTATGGATACTCCTTCCTTAGACACTATATATCCCAATAATTTTCCTTAAGGCACAACAAAGATGCTTTTCTTGGGATTCAGTGATATTCCAAAATCTTGACATTTCTTAAAGACAGATTCTAAATGATCAAAATGATCAACAACATTTTTTGAAAAAATAGTGAGGTCATCCAAATAAACCAAGATGATTTTATTTATAAGTTCCCAAAGGCTACATCCATAGCTCTTTGAAAGGTGGTTCCTACTTTTGATAGGCCAAATGGCATCTTAGCGTATGCAAATGTTCCCCATTTGGTAGTAAAATCAGTTTTGTACTAGTCTTCATCAGCCAACCAAATCTGATTGTATCTAGAGAAACCATCTAGCAAAGAAAATCTCTCTAATCCAGCCATAGTTTGTAGAATTTGTTCCATGGAGGCAAGGGATAGTGGTCTTTCAAACATGCTCTATTTAGATCTCTGAAATCTACACACAGTCTTACATCTCCATTCTTTTTCCTAACTGGTACTAGATTTGATACCTAGGTTGAGTGCTTGATTGGAAAAATTATTTAGAGGCTCAATACTCATCTACCATTAGAGGCTCAATCCTTGGATTTACTGGTCTCTATTTTTGCCTAATGGGCTTAGACCCTTCAATCAGTTCTATTGTGTGCTAAATAATGTCTCTATTGTATCCATGAAGATCTTCATAGCTCTAGGCTATGACTCTGTCATATTTCTTGCACAATTCAATTAGTCTTTCTTTTCCACTTGAGTTGTAGAATTCCCAACTTTTAGTTTTTTCCCTTGACTCACCTCTATTTTAGAATAGTCTGCTTTGTCTACCTAGAACCTTTTCTTCTCCAAGCTTACATCCTCTAGATCAAATAAGTTTTCTAAGGTGAACAAGCCCTTGGGAAGCTTATTAGTCTTCAATTATATAATTTGATCCCCATATGCTTCCTCAATTTTGGTTTGTAACTGATTAGTAAACTGATCTGATTATTGTAAGAATGAGATTACCTGAGCATCATTTTCAAGTACTTGCTAGTTCTCATCATTGTCTGGAATAGTTAGCCTCACTATAACTTTTATTGACTCATTGTTAATTAATAGGCCAGTTGCTAGATTAAACTGTGAGCCAATCTGGGCCATCCTATCAGCTTCAAAATTTTGACTTCTAGGGACTATCTCGCTATTAAAAGCTTCAAAATCTTCTATAAAGTCCCAAATCCTATGTCTGTAGGATCTCATCCTTACATTTTTGGCTACTGCCTTTTCTCTAATTTGCTTTACCACTAATTCTAAATCTCCTTTTACTATTAGGTTCTTTATCCCCCTTTTATTGGCTAACAGGAGCCCATGTACTAAATATTATTACTCATCATCATTATTAGTACAAGCAAATTGGAAATGGATAGCCCTTAAAATTTTCTCACCATTTGAAGCAGTAAGACAAATTCCTTCTCCAGCACTATGCTTACTTCTAGCCCCATCAAAATTTAAGTTCCAAATTTTTGAATTTTGAGTTATTAGTGCCTCTTCCCTTAGAACATTTGGGATTTCATGGTCCTCATCGAAAATGACATGTGCCTAGACTAGTAGAGTCATAGTTTCCATATGGGTTGCTATGCATCATAGCCAACAACTAGTTATTTTCTTCCTCTTGATCATGCTCAGTCCATTCACCTAACTCTTCAACAAAAATATTTTCTTCCTTATTTAATATAGCATGATTTACCTCTAATTTTGATGTTGGTTCATTAGTGATATGATCTTTTGATAGTGGTTCAGATAAATTTTTCATCTTTGAACTGTATCTAGTTCTCAGGATGAGGTGAGACCAATCACGAGACATATACCCTCCTATTTTTACTGTAAAGTCTCTAGATAAACATAAACCAGATACAAGAGGTATATCTATGACTACTACATCTTGGTTGACAATTATATTGGGACAAGTATATAACTGCAATGGGAGTTGTTTGATTCTCCCTATGGTTTGTAGTATTTTGCCATCTAGCTACATAACTCCTTTTATAAGGGGTTCATATTTTATTTTCAAAGCATCAGCTATTTGCTTGGGCATCATTGTAGTACTAGCTCTTAAATCTATTAATGCATTATTTAAGAGTTTATTTATAACTATCAAAATCAAATAAAAAGGCTCTGGTTTGGATTCATTTACTTGTGTTGCATCGTTCACAAAGGTTGTTGTCTTCGGAGGAATTGTATCTTTGAGCTTTTCTTTTCCAGTAGGTCCTTCTTTAGTAACAATATCTTTAGGCATTGTTTGGCCTTGCAGAGCTTCTTGTAGTAGTGTCTTCTATTCAAGAATAGCCAATATATCCCATATTGATACTTGTGATGGAGTCTTCTTTAATTGATCCACTACATTTATTGATCCCAAAGACTGAGTTTTTTGAACATAAGGATATCTTGTATTTTCCTAAATTTGGGTAGGATTCACTTGATTTTGCACTGGCTGAGGCACTTATTGTCTGATAACAGTGTTTCTTTTCCCTTGAAATGGAGGATTATTCATGGCTTGACCATTTACAATCTCAAGCTGTTCCACCATTCTCCTCTTTGATCTGGAGTAATAATCAAATTACACCACTCGTCTTTGGGAGGTAGATGCTTTGTTTAAGAAAATTGATTCTTCATCTTCAACCCATGAGAACAAAGCATGTTTCAGAGCTATTTCTTCCTCTTATTGCAAGGACATCCCTTACATCTAAGCTACTAGGACTAAATTTTGCATAGCAAGAAACTCGTAGGCTTGATTGTCACTAGTACTAGAAAACTGACCATCCATTCTTCTTTGCTCTGCCACCCTTTATTGTAGATTACCCTAGGAAAATCTCTAGGTGTATGAGCATTATTGCAAGGGAAACACCATGCATTATTATCATCCATAGAATTATTTTGCCTTGGAACCAACTCCCTATTTGAGTTGGGAGGAATAGTCTTTGAGGGTGTGGGAACTGCAACTAATTGATTCACTAGCTGATGGTTAGTTTATTTTGGAGGACCCTGATATTGGTTTGGTTGGGATGAAAATATATTTCCTTGATAGCCTTGATAAGGATCCTTAGAGAAATTATTCTACTTTCTTTTTATATTGATCAGCTCATTGGAAAGCGTCCTTAGGATATTCTTGATATCATCCATCTCAGAAGACTAAGCATGGATAGGTTCTTTCACAGATGGTTGAGGGTAAGTGTACATAGACACAGGTGGGCTTACAGATTTAGGAACTTTTTGAGGTAATGGTAAGGAAATTTCTAGGAACATGGGCATGGGAGGCCTTGGAGGTAACTTTCTAGCATCTATTAAATGATTCTCAGCTCTGACTGCATATTCATAAGCCTCTGGCAACATGTGTCCTCTCAGTGACTGAATCATAATAGATATATCTAAATTCAAAGCCTTGAGATAAAACACTATGGCCATACCTGGTAATGGTCTAGTTGTAGCAGGGATTTTGTTCCAAGTGTTTTGAATTTTGGAACTGAAGTCAGTCATGGCTCCTTGTGGTCTCCTTTTAATGGTGATTAACTATTGTAACAAAGAAGACTTATCACCCTTCTCTGCAAATCTTTCAAAGAATAGCTCTCTGAGCTAATCCCATGTAGATATGGTATTTGGGGTCAAAGACGAATACCATTATAGAGCCTTCCCTTTTAAATAAGCTGCTAATAATCTTATGGCCACATTTTGTTGTGTGATAACATGTATAGCACAGACAACTGATACATCTTGAAGATGTTCCACAGGTGTTTTAGAGTCTTGCCCACTAAATTTGGATAGAGATTTCAGGGCATTCATTGGGATAGGATTCCAAATGGCTAGTGGTGTTGGGAGGATTAAGGGACTACCATTGTTCTAGCTTGCATAATTTTTTGGGGTATAACAGCTCCCATATTTGTTCTTGGTATTCGTACAAACTAGTTAGCTCTTCTTCTCAAACTTGTTACCAAAGGTGGCAAAAGAATACCTAGATTTGTAGCAGATTGTGATCTAGTGATTGGTCCATAGCTTTGACTCCATGTAGCTCTCTAGTTCATATGGCCTTGAGAGAAACTTCAAGACTGGTCCCACCAGGCATGCCAAAAAACTGTTGATGGTTAAAATTGTGTTTTGTTTCAGACACCAACAATGGGAAGTTTCAAGATGTGGGACATGTGACTTGAAACAACCTCCAAATTTTTAAGAAGCTGGTCTCTTCTTTATATCAAGTGTTTGGGGAAAAAGGGATAGGAATTTAAACATAAACACAAATGCAAAGAAAGAAAATCTAACTATGGTGATGTGCCTAAATGTAATTTTGATCCTTAATCCTAAGCACAGTGAAACTATATGTAAGATTCAATTACATTAAAGAGTAGACAAAGCATGATCAATGTAAAAGATAGAACCAATATAAATAGAGGCTCATAGCTTAGACTACTTTCGTAATGATACATGAAACATCAACAAAGGCATAGAACTTTGTCTTCTCATTTAATTCTAAAGCCATATAAAAAGCATAGAAACATGCATAGTTACATGAACTTTACAACTTAAGAAAATAGAATAAAGGCAAATGATATTTCTAATCACAACTCTAGAAAGTCTAAAAAAACTCTTTACAATAATTTTCTCAAAAAATTCTCTCCCTCCTTTCTCATCCACAGTCCTCTTTATAGCCTAGATCTCTCATTCCATCACCTCCTTTCCCGCATAACTATCTATTCTGCCTTTATCTCATAGGGGAAAAATAGACGGCACTTTCAATGTTTGCATGCTCCAAAAAACTACCCAGTGAATTGTTCCATCTATTGGAAATAACTCTCACTGAGTTTCTCTTCAGATTGTCTATGCATTCCCAAACTTACGGCCCAAATTGAAATCTTACTAAGTAGGAAATAGATACGCAGGACCCTCTATTCTATTGAAATAGAAGAGGACACTTAGTTATTTTCCTAAAAATATGCTTATTTCTTAGGAGACACTAGAGAATGACACTTGGCACTTTTCATAACCTTTACCAAAGACATGTGGCACTTTCCGCTTTCCAAATATTCTTACTATACCTTGCTCAGGCACGTTCCACCTTTGACACTGTAGAGTAATTTCTTACTTTACGTTGTATTTAATTTATTTTTGATTTAAGCATTATAATTTGGTTCCTACGCACCTTGGATGTCACGGTAGGGTTTTGATGTTGAGGATGAGCTCATTTTGCCTAAGTGTTGAAAAGAAGCAGACGCTGCCAAGTGTCACCCTCCGAGCATGGGTCTTTTTCCCTTTCTTGTTTCCTTCATCTCATTTTTGCCCAAGTATCAAGTTTAAGCAAAAGCTACCAAGTGTTACCTTTTGAAGCATGAAGCTGACCAACTGGTGCCCTCTGAAGCCCTTTTTATAATTTTCTAAAAAACTATAGATCATGGCATGTACCTAATAGTAGCGAAGTAGAATGCACCACATGCCAACGTCTACTTCTCATAGAGGTACCCACATTTCATTCTACCTTTTTGACAAAGAATTTCAATAGACTAACCAACATAGAGAGTGGAAGGTGCCAGGTCACTGTCACAAAGGCCTTGAACAACCTTTTTGAAGATGCAGTGGAAGTCACCACGTGTTGGTGTCTGAGAAACTTTGATTCAACACCTGGGTCCAATGCTTTAGTTTAATCATTTCATTTTTTCTAAGTGTTGAAGTGCAGTGGAGGTTGTCAAGTGTCCCTCTCTAGGTCCTCCTCTACTCCATCCCTAAATATAGCAAAAGTTGCCACTTACCCATTGAAGGAGAAGTGAAAGATGCCACATATCTTCCCAAAAGTAGTGGAAGCCGCCACGTGTCCACTTCTGAGGAACCATCTCCAAACCTAAGTGCCGAATGAAGATTGTGGTTAGTCCTTGACATTATTTCAAAGGACTAAGGAAGCACCGAGTGTCAACAAGTGAAGCCTACCACGTGCATCCCTCCCTTCCTAAAAGTTGCCCAAGCAAGGAATGCAATAAGTTTTGTTTTGTTAAAACTACAAAGTATCAAGGAAGTGGATTGTGACAAGTGTCAAAGGTAGGGTGTTCCTAAGCAGAGTATCAAGAAATCAGAAGTGGCCAAGTGTCATCCTCTAGTGCCTTTTAGATCAAAAGGGAGAATTTTCATGAATTGACTAAGGGTCCTCTCTTGTTTCAACAGAACATAGTGCCCGTCTACTTGTTACAACAAAGATGGAGGGAAAGCTTAGTGGGAGTTATTCTGGGTAGATAGAATAGTGCACTGAGTAGACTTTTAGGGCTTCTAAGCATTAAAGATGCTATCTATTTATCCCCTAATAGCAGAGGTAGAGTAAATAGTTGAGCAGCCAAGCAGGTGATGGAATGAGGAATTTTAGGCATGAAGAGAAGTACTAGACATAGATCGCCATGTTGTAGTTAGGGCAATCTTGATAAGACCATGATGCATCCAAGGCATTGAATGTGCCATCTATTTTGTCCCCTATGAGTGAAGGATGGAGTGGAATTGCATGGGAAAGAAAGGGATATAAGGAGACATCTGAAGCTATATAAGAAGAATTGTAAAATCGTTAGAAAAGGGGGAATTTCTATAGATTCAAAATTTTTGTAAATTTTGACTAGTAATATCATTTACTCTTGTCTTAATTTTCTTAAGTTGTAAATTTTATATAATCATGCATATTTCTATGCCCTTTATGTGGCTGAATGAATCAAGGAAATCTAAGCTCCATGCCTTGGTTGGTGTTATCTGTGTCATTTGCAAAGTAGTCTATTCTGTAGATTTTTCTAAAGTTGTGATTTAGAATGTCATTTGCTTTTGTCTCATTTTCTTGAATTAGAAGGTTTACATAACTGTACGTGACTTTTTCACCTCTTATGTGATTGGAAGATTTTGTTAGGAAGAAGGAACACTATGCCTTTGTTGGCATTCTCTATGTCTCAGCAAAAGACTTCCCTATTGTAAGCCTCTGTTTCTGTTATTTTGATCTGTTACATTGATCATGCACTTTTCTACTCTTAAATGTAATTGAATCCTATGTTAGTCTCACTACACATTGGTTAGAATTAGGATTACACTCAGGTGCATTGCCATAGTTAGGTTTTAATTCCTACATTTTGCATTTCTATTTAGTATCCTATCCCTTTTCCCAACACCCAATATCAAAAAAGAGACCAGTTTCTCTAAAATATAGAGGTTGTTTCAAGCTGCATTATCCCACAGCTTAAAACTTCCCATTATTGATTGGTTAAGATCTAGCACAATTTTACACCATCAACAGTTTTTGGCATGTTTGGTGGGACCAATCTTTCAAGGAGTTGAAGAATTTTGGTGTATTCTTCAGCCAATTAGCCTTTGGAGGTTTTTAGCAACACCAACAATGACTCTGAGTCAAAGCAGTCGATCAAGCAGCCCTAGTATCATCAAAGAAATAACCTTTTGGTATGTATAATTATGTTACTCATAGCTATGAGTTTTATTCTCCTTATATATTTTTAATCAAGAACAAACTTCTCCTGGAACCATGTCAAGTATCGAGGATGCACATGATCATGAGTTATACCAGTTTTATGCCCAACCTAATCTCATTTTCACCTTTAAAAAAGCATTGTTGGGGTTTAAAAAATATGTTTTAGAGCTCGACAATAGGAGATATGGCCAAGAAATTCCTCGTCATGTCATCCATCAAGTAAGGGAAGTAATAGACCTAATTAAAAGTGAGTGGGATCCCATTGAAAGGGCAAATTGGCATGAGCTTACATATGAAATGCTAGATGTGTGTGGATTGATTGCAATTATAGAAGAGAGGCTAAGCATTCATGTGAACCAACCTTATCAAGTCTACCAAACTCCATATTCACCACCACAAATTCCATATCAGACATATGCCACCCTTGTTCAAGAGCAAGGTCAAACCTGTCAGGGTCACTTCCCTAATAATGCAAAACCTATGATAGTAGCAAGGGAAGAAAACCTGAATCACTCATTTTCCTCTCAAGTCCCTTCCACTCTTCCTCAAAAAGCTTCTTGTTTTTTATCACAGCCTTCTTCTTCATTTCCTTTTAAAGAATAATATATTTTGAAGGAAGCAAATGAGTATGCAGAAGAGTATGCTCAATTCATGGCTAACCAAGAGGATTCCATAAGTACAGTTAAAGAGGAAATCACCATAGATAGCCCCTTTGATGAGCAAGAGGATAAGATGCAAGATTTTTCCTTAACTTTAGATGAGGAAGAGATTATTTTTGACTTTTTCCTCATTTTACAATAAGATATGGAAGAACATGGACACTCCCTTGATCAAGCCATTAAGACAGATGACATTATCCTTCAAGAAGGCTATGAACTAGCCAAACATGGAGAAGATAGCATCGAGACTTAGCTGAATATGTCGAAGGAATGCCAGCTTTCAAATTTATCCTTTCAAGAGGATGAAGTCATCAAGGAGCATGCTAATGCATTAAGGCTAGAATCTGAAAGAGATAAGCCAAAAGAGAATGGTTGTCCAAAGGCACAGAATGAAGAACCAATAGCCAATGATATCTTGATGACACATAACAGCATGAAAATCTAGTATTCAATGGGATTTCAAGGACAAGAAGAGTTTGTGGGTATCAAACACACACTTTGCTTAGACTTGTTTGAGTGTAGGTGAACCCGTGTGGCCAGCGCATAAGACATTCCATCAAAGGCATGCCCGTCGTAATCACCGGTATGGCTACACAAGTTGGTTTGTCATAAAGAAGATGTTAGAAAGTTTATTTTTGATCCCAAAGGGAAATAAGGATATTCAATTAATGTAGTTAGGTAGTTTCCCATTCCCGCATTATTTTTTTGTTTTTTGCTTTCCCACTTTTCTTTAAAAATAAGAGTTTTAAACACAGAGTTAGCATCTTAGAAGTTTTAATTCTTTAAATTTTGCTACAATAAATGCTTCCCCAAATCTTTTGAGATCTCCAAGGTACCTTGTGCTGCATACCATGTCTGCCTCACTATTTCCCAAAGATTGAGTAGGATTTGTTAACAGTCACCCAAAGTTAATGCTATTTGGGACTTGATAGGCCTATAAATATCCCTTAGCAAATGTTAAAGTTTACAAACTCTCAAGCATTCCTTCAAAAATATCCTACTCACTGCGATTGTAGTGCCTAGTAAAAGTTTGCTTTAGCGATCATGTTTTCATCTTGTGCAAGGCTCATATATCAGGTATTATACAAGAAACATAGAGATGGAAGGAGCATCATCATCACAACAAGGAACAAGGGCACCTAGATATCTTGATAGACTACTAGCTAGCAAGTCATATGCTACAGCTCACACGTAACCACCAAGAAGCTACCCAAGAATAAAATCCTTGGGAGTCAGTCAGACTAGTGACCCATCAAGGGTAAAGGACTATGCTGATAGGATCATAGACCCAACCTTGCAAAGAGCCAGTAGTAAGAACCTCAGAGAAGGGGCACACCAAAGGTGCCTGCAAAGAGCCAAGGCAAGGCAATATGAAACATTTGAGATGAGGATATGGACCTCACAACTAGCTCAATTCATTGTCCCAATTGTACACCTATGCCCAAATATAATTGAATTGTGCATAGACTTGCTCCATCCACAATCTTTCTCTATTTAACAAGGCCCCTTCATGCTACAAGTCACCCCACAAGCTATTAGAGACATGCTTGCCCTATAATATGATAGTACTGCCACCTTCCCCACCATTGATAGGATGTAGAGGATGTGGGAAAATGTCAACACTTAGACCAGGTTCTTGAGGTCTAAGTTGAAAATGGCTGATGGTGACTCCATGGTGCTCACACTCCCTACATCAAGAACTCAGATCATGCCCACCAGCCAAGATGCACTATCGATGATTGCTCTCATCTTCAGCATGAAGGATGACATGGCTGTATATGCTGAGTAAATAGCCATCCTCTTTAGGCTAAAAATAATTGACAAGATGCAGGAGTACTATCTTGACTTCTCTAAGCACCTCACCTTCTCAATAGTGGAATAGCTAACCAAATTTAGGGTGAAAGGGATATTTAGGTATTCCTCCTTTCTATTCCATCTAATATTGCACCAAAACCCTAACCTCTTCTCCCAATTTATGAGCCTAAACCTATATGACCCAGCCTTCGACCCCCAAAGGACCATTCCTATGTCCACATGGACACATGTTTTATCAAAAACTAGTGACATGTATGACTTTTGGGAATTATTTGTCACCCCTATTCTTCATTGCCTCAGCCCTGAGCCTATTATAAATAGGTTATTCCCAAGTGTTAAGAATATCCTGGTTAGTTATCCCATCCCATGTGATTTCTATTTTGGGGCCCATCACATGACCATAAGGGTCCATGGATTTTATGAGGAGCTAGTGTTGTTACCAAAAGTTTTGACTCTTCGGTTAGCATTCATGGAAATTGCCAGATAGGTGTTAGTGGTTAACAATGAATATGGTTTTAGGAAGAAGAAGAGGAGAATGTATAATCTCCCATGGATGGAAGGCAATGTAAGCCTAGAAGCCAAAGAAGTTAGGACCATGTTGCTGAGGAGATTAACCTTCTTGGGGTTCCTATTGGTCGAGGATAAGTGGGTTTATGACCCAGCAGATTACATAGCCTCCATAGTGAGGAAAAATAGAATTGGAGTTAGGATTATGCATGAAAGCCACCGCTTCTTGGAGACTAGGAAAAATCCTACAGAAGACACCCCTGGTCTCTATGTTGAGATAACAAACCTACCTCTCCCACCGAATAGGCCATGGGAGACCTTTTATGACAAATAGAGGGATTACAATCCCAAGGTTAGGATGACCTTTGGTTTGAGAAGGACACTAAGAAACAAAATTTGGGATGAAGAGAAAATTGAGGCCTATTGGAAATATAGGTAAGAAATTTCCCAGACCACCCATGCTTTCAGAGGCATGGAATCAGATGAAAGTTGGGAAGAACTTTGGGATGAATGGCATCCATCCCTTGTTTCTAGCCCAAAAACAAGCCAAGCACCAGCACTTGGGGTAGAGCAAGCAGGTGGAGCAGGACCAAGCCAATAACTGTAGGCTTTAGAGTGAGCTACAGAGGCCACAAAACAATAAGGATGTGTGTTATCTTCACCACCTCAAGCTTCCCCATTAGTGGGAGTGATTGAAGTCCCTAGTTATCTGCATGTGCCACTGGTAACAATAGAGGCAGAAGGGAGACAAACACAGCTAAAAGTAGAGACACCCAAAAAGAGAAGGAGGGTCCAATTCTAATTATATCCAGAGGAGGAAGAGGAGCCTTCACAATGCCCAATGTAGACCACTGCAACTCCTCCTTAGGTGAGTATTCCTCCCCCTCCTCCCTCTCAATCTGTTCCACACCATACTGGCATGATGCCTCTACCTAGTCAGATGACCCTTCTTACCACTACTGCCATCCTAATTTCACAATCCACCCCCTCGTCAGCACCTCAAGCCATCACATTACCCCAATTCTCTCCCTCTATTCCCAAAAATATGCCCCTATAACTCACCCCTAGCCAACTAATGGCTCTCCAATATAGCTTGCCATAAGGGTTTCCCTTCACAAGAGGACATATTGCATCCCCTTCCACCTTCGAGACATAGGTTGATGTTGTTAGGAAGGCAAGAGAAGCCTGGTTAGAGAAGAAGAGGATTAAAGAGAATAAAGCATTGGTTGTTCCACATTTAAGGTCACAATTTGACCCTATCCAACAATAACTAATGGTGACCCATTTGTCACCCAATGTTGACAAGCTGAGCAAACAAATGCAGCTAGAAGACTACACGATGAATGTGGTGGCCATTGACATGTCCCTATTTAGGCCCCAAGATAGAGTCGAGCTACTCACTGAATCCACTTCTATGGTCATTGAAGACTATTTGAAGAAATCAAGAAGACTGGAGAAGTTGGAGGCTAATTTGGCCCAAGAAAAGGCAAACTATAATAATTTGGCTGAGGAAATAACTAGGAAAGACAATGAGATAGCTAGTCTATAGAAATAGTTGCAAGATACTATTTCCCTCCAGACTCAATGGGTAATTTAGGCCCAAAATGATTCATTGGAAGCAGAGCTCACACTTGCAAAAGATGCAACAATAACCCTCAGGTAGGAAAATTCAACATTACAGGGAAGAGTCAAAGGACTTCAACTATAAGTCACCCAATCACAGCAAAGGCTATTGGAGGAACATAATAAGGCTGTGGCTTTTCAAGCCCAGTTCCAAGCAAAGTAGTAGAGGACCGCACAATTGGTAATTGAGCTGGCCAATAGGCCAAGAGGTGTTAGAGTGGTGTAGCTAGTGAAGGAGCTCTACAAGTCAACATGGGAGAGAATCTCTTTAGAGATTCTCTAGCTCAGGCCATGTTTCACCTTCCTACTCAATACATAACAACTATGTGAAAGGGTGGAGAATCCAGTATAGAGCACTCTGGCCATGATCTCCAGGAGAGTTTGAGACTCCCATTCATTACTAGAAAATCTCTATAGCATGATGGATATGACATTGGCAGCCATAGGGATCCCTGATAGAATGGCTACCATGAAATAGATCAATGAAGAACTTAGTCACAATGCTACGACCAACAGTTTTAGAAGTTGTCTTGATGTCGTGAAAGAAGGCATGAGTGAAATGAGGCACCATATTGAAGATCTAGTGTAACTAGGCCTCCCTTCCCCATTTCTAGATGTAAGGATAGTGTTGATGGTGGACCAAATTAAACCATTGATGCTAGCTAGACAAAGGGATCAAATAGTTTTTTAGAGCTTGCAAGATGATTCCTCAACCTTAGAGGTCAAAACTATTTTGATTCCTATTTTTCAACTGGAGTTCAAACTGAAAACCAATGCCCAGGTCTTGCAAACCTTTTTGCACAAGGATCTCATTAGCTTGGATCTAGATTTCGATAAATTACAGAGTAAGCAAGGATTATCCAACCATGAGTGGTCTATCTATCAGACAGCTCTTTTGAAGCTATAAATTTTGAAATTTTGAAGAAGCAACGAGAGTCAGATTCCTTTTGAGCAAGCTTAAAAGTCCTAGAGGTCACCAATAACTGTAGAGTAATTTCTTAATCTACATCATATTTAATTTATTTTTGATTTGAGCACTGCAATTTTGGTTCCTGCACACCTTGGATGTCATGGTAGGGTTTTGATGTCACAGGTGAGCTCATTTTGCCTAAGTGTCAAAAAGAAGTAGATGCTGCCAAGTGTCTATCTCTATGCTATATTTGCTTTCTACATTCAAAGAGAGAAATGAGAAACTAAGAAGGAAATGGATGAGGGTTTGTACGTACCTAGATTGTAGATGTGCGCACCAAAATCAGACAATAGCAAGAACTCCTCTTTGGTTGTGGAGGATGACACCTGAAATAAAAAGAGACTAAAACATCAAAAATGTTAGATGAGGAGATGGTGGGCTGTCAAGCAAAAGCTTGATCCCTGAAGTATGAAGACTTCCTTGAGGGATATCAACCCACTGATTAAAAATAGAATATTTGACAAAAATAGAAATAATTAAAGACAGAATGAAAGAAATAAAAGACAAAAAGCAAAATGTGTACCTAATATGCAGCAAATTGCTTTTACATAGTCGCTGGCATCAATCTCTGTGTCGGCGTCGATCAAGGAATGTCACCGACGTCGATTAATATGCTAACATCGGTAGGGGTAATGACTGGCATCGGTCGGGGTAGTAGTTCTTAGACGGGGTCTGGTCAGGTCTGGATAGGTTTTAGGACTGCAAAATGGTCTAAAGTTTCATCTAAGGGTTAGGGAGCTTGTTTGGGAGTCAGAGGGATTATTTGAGGGTCTGTGCAGGGATCTGGGTAGAGTTACAGATTGTATATTTTGGAAAGGGTGGATAGAGGTGATACGGGAGTATGTCAAGTCGGGTCTATGGTCTAGATCTAAATCTGGGTGGTGATATCAATTAAAAACAATAACCAAAAAACAAAATAAAAACACAGAACAAACGCTTACCTGTTACCTGCTGAAGATAGAGTAGGAGACATGATTGTTGTTGTCGATGTGTTGTAGAAGTTTGATGTAGTAGACCTCCAGCGAGATGACTGAAGCAGAATACCTATACTTGAGATAGAGAGTGAAAGAGATTTGATTGCAGATTGATTGAATGAAAAGTTGGCTGATGATCCACAGGTCCAATGAAAGAATGTTTTGAAAGGTCTGATAATCAATCGAGAAACTGATTGAGAACCAAATAACAAATAATAGATAACGGATAACAGATCCTACATTCAGGTTGAGAATGTAGTTTAAGGATAACTGATGCCAATAGAACCACCAACATCGGCCGAGAAGTCACCGATGTCGACAACGTCGGTTGAGTAGTGACCGACATTGGCAGATGTAGAATGGGGACAAAGGCTTATTTTAGCCTTCTGCTCATTCTTACATGCTGCCATGGTCAAGGCTCATGGGAAAATGGTCGAGAGGGGTTAAATAGGCATGGGAGAATAAAATGGGGGTTAAGGGGAGGATGACAAGGGTTAGACACAATTTTAGTGTCTACATTTGCCCCCTTTTGTCTTATTGGTTGTTCTGGATGAACTGCAAGACAAAAATAGGAGTTGGTTGCCCCAGGTGTGGGATAAGGTCGATTCCATCTTGTTGGTTGTTCAAGTCAACTACAAGACAAAAATAGGAAGAGGATTGCACTAGATGAGATGAGGTATCCCCCCTCAAAGCAGGAGTCAAGGGAAGGGAACTGGGAATCAGGTGCTGATTTGACAAAGAGTGGATGAAAAAGGGTGAGGGTGAATGCTATAATAGTTGTGATTGCACACATACCACTTCACGAGATGGTCAAGTCAAATTGTCACAGGTTGAGGGTCGAGGAGTGCCAAAATTAAAGTAACCAAGCCCCAGCATGAGTCGTAGCTGATCGGGTTATTCAATCTAAGCTAAAGCTCCAATGGTCATCATGTTCTAGGTATCCTAGGCTCAGGAAGTGCTCCTAAAAACATGAAAAAGTCACAAGTAGTAGGGATCAACTGACTTGCGATCCTATACTTGTGAGGGTCATAAATAGTCTACACACAATTTTGCTAACCATTCACGAGGTATCATACATGTAAAAACAACCAAGTCAAAGTCGTCTTGGAAGTGGTCAAGGTCGGAGGAGATAGGCATGATCTCCAATGGTCATTGGTTGGGATGAGAATGAGATAGATAACTGGTCGAATAGATGGGCAGATGAAAAAATGTGGCTAAGCTAACCTCAGAACACTGAGTGCTACCTACATAGCCCTTGTGTGAAGGGCCTCATGCCAATGTAGTTCTCCCTAAAAGGGAGGAAGGGTCAAAGGTAATGGATTGGTCTTGGTCGAGGGCAAGTCATGGTCAAAAGAAAGAAAGAAGGTTTGTCCATCAGAGAGATGAACAAATGAGGGTGGTCGAGCTAACCCCAAATGATGTTGTGTCATCTGAGTGCTGCCTACATAGCCTAGATTGGAAGGGGCCTCAGACCAATGTAGTTCAGATGAAGGGTCCGAGTGGTAGACAGGTGGTCAAAGTGGTTGGTAGACTGGTCTTGGTCAAGGTCAAGGTCGAGTGATGAAGAAAAAAAGGGGTTTATCCATCTGAGAGACCAACAAATGAGATGGCCGAGCTAACCCCAAAAGATGTTGTGTCATCTGAGTGCTGCCTACATATCCCCAGTCATAGGGCCTCAGACCAATGTAGTTCAAACGAAGAGACAAAATGGTCGATGATGGGTGTGGTCATGTGTCAAAATGATGAGGAGAAAGAAGATGTTACAGCCTTTTCCATATTGTGTGATGGCGTATTATGTAACATTGGTCGAGGGGTCTTTCATTCCTAGCAATTTTCCATAGGCGTGATGGATGTATGCTAAAAATGAATTGGGTCCATTTATGCTTCAACAAGTATTGATTTATGCTTAACATAAATTGTGTCTGGTCGATAGTTTCCATGTGTATTGGTGTCCATAGAAACTATATGAAATAGACTATGATGATGTTGGTGGTCTAAAAATGGTGAGGTTGGTTTGGGTTTGAGAAAATAATTTAGTGGAATGTGACTAAAGTGCAAAAGAAGTGAAAGGCATATTCGCCCGTTCATTGACAAGGACCAGAAGGACATCATATATAGGGGTTATTAGAACCAAGAGCCCCATTCATGCATGACGTCATTGACCATAGGTTGTGTTAGAGAGGTAATCAAATCACTTTGACATTAAAGTGAGCTTGAAGTCCCTTGAGCAGGTGATAGGAGGAGGATAGGGTAACCCATTTTTAGAGCAGAGATAACTTTGCCCCTTTTTATAGGAGACCCTGAGACAACTACAGGCCAAGTCCATGATGATTTTTATTTTTATTTTTTTGGTGCAGACTGATCAATGTGGGAAGTCTACATAGAGATGTCATTTGTTTGGTGGTCATTTGTGAAGCTGATCAATGTGGGAAGCTTCTAAGAAAGATGTTGTGTGTAGTAAGAGTTAGTCATAGCCATCCTTCGAGGGAGTGGTCTATATTTTTTCTTTATATATAAGGGCTTTGAATAGTTATCCTTCGAAGGAGTAGTCTATTAGCTACAGCAATGATAGTATAGCTATCCTTCGAGGGAACAATTTTCCTTTTGAGTTGAGTTAGTGACCTTGGATATTTTGACATCTTGATTTGTTTTGATAAAAATAAGAATCATGGACAAGACTATAGAAGGTCAAGGGCTCCCTTTTATTAGGATAAAGCATCTATACTGTATAAAAGGGTTATATAGGATTTGTTAAGGGGAGTAGGGTTGAAAGGAATGAGGACTAAGAGGATGGGGATTGCTCAAGGGACGAGCTCAAGGTAAATGTCAAGTGGTTGAGTATTTGACTAACAGTATAATGGTCGTAGATGCAACGCATTAAGAGGCTCAGGTTCTAGTCATCCATCGAGAGAAGACAAATGATACGTCCCTGATCCATACTTGTGCGTGATAATAAAAGGTTCGAGCTAATTAGGGGCAAACTTGCCTCGTTTACTTTGCTCCATATTGGTCACGTGTTGATTTTCTTTGAGGATGAGGTCTCCGATATTGAAATCTCATTCTCATAAATTTTTGTCGTAGGCTCACTTGATGCGATGTTGATAGACATGGAGATGGTTAAGGGCAACAAGACGGTGCTCATCAAGTAACTCAAGTTGAGCTAAGCGATCTTGATGAAAGTCATCGTTAGAAAGAATGTCATGCAGAGAGATGTGGAGAGATGGGATCTATACTTCAAGAGGAAGGACAGCCTCTGTTTCGTACATGAGAAAGAAAGGGGTAGCACCCATGGAGGTTTGAATGCTAGTGCGGTAAGCCCACAAAGTGAAGGGAATGTGAATATGCCAATCCCTTCTAGTGTCGTTGACCACCTTCATGAGAATTTTAGTCAAGATTTTTTTGGAAGCCTCAGCCTGCCCATTTGCTTGTGGGTAGTAAGTCGAAGAGAAACTAAGCTTGATGCCAAATGAGTCACAGAGTTTTTGAACGATCTTGTTTTTGAAGGACTTGC